>CAUYRH010042087.1:0-21073 GCA_963574655.1 Perodicticus potto | reverse complement strand
GTAGCTCTTTTTAGTTAGCTCTCATCCTGATTTTGGTATCAGAGTGATGTTTGCTTCATAGAACATGTTGGGGAAGATTCCGTCCTTCTCATTTTTTTTTTGAATAATTTCTACAGTATGGGTATAAGCTCTTCTTTGAAGGTTTGATAGAATTCTGGTGTGAAGCCATGTGGACCAGAGCATATTTTTGTTGTGAGATATTTTTTATTGTTTCTTTGATCTCGGCACTTGAAATTGGTCTATTCAAGAGATCTATTTCTTCTTGGTTAAGTCTAGGGAGAGGGTGTGATTCCAGATATTAGTATATTTCTTTTACATTGTCAAATTTCTGGGCATGGGGGCACCTGTAGCTCAGTGGGTAGGGCGCTGGCCACATACACCAAGGCTAAAGCAACAGTGACAACTGCAATGAAAAAATAGCCGAGCGTTGTCGTGGGTGTCTGTAGTCCCAGCTGCTTGGGACGCTGAGGTAAGAGAATTGCTTGGGCCCAAGAGTTTGAGGTTGCTGTGAGCTGTGACATCACAGCACTCTCCTGAGGGTGAAATAGTGAGACTCTGTCTCAAAAAAAAAAAAATTAAAAAAAACTTTCTGCCGGGCGCAGTGGCTCACGCCTATAATCCCAGCACTGTGGGAGGCTGAAGCAGGAGGATTGCTTGAGCTCAGGAGTTCGAGCTTATCTGAGCGAGAGTGAGACCCTGACTCATAAAAAAAAAAAAATGGAAAAACCCAGTCAGGCACTGCCCGGAGTGCCTGTAATCCTAGTGGCTTTGGAGGCTAAGGCAGCAGGATGCCCACAACTTGAGTCTGAGGCTGCAGTGAGCTGCAATGCCATTGCACTCTGCTCAAGGCATAGGGTAGAACTCTGTTTCAACAAGAAAAAAAAAATTCTGGGCATCAAGTTTCTTGGCAGTCATCAGAGGTAATCTCTTGTACCTCTGTGACATCTGTTGTAATTTCTCTTTTATCATTTCTGATTGAGGTTATTAGAGGTTTTTACTCTTCTGTTTCTAGTTAATCTAGCCAAAGGTTTATTGATTTTATTTATTTTTCGAAGAACCAACACTATGTTTCATTAATTTTTGGACTGATTCTTTTGTTCTCAGTTTCATTAATCTCTGATTCAATTTTGGTCATTTCTTTTCTTTGGCTGGGTTTGGGATTAGATTGTTCTTCTTTTTGCATTTCCATAAGATGGTTCATGAGTTTGTTCATGCACTCTCTTTCTGCTTTTCTGATGTAGGTATCTAATGCAATAAATTTCCCTCTTAAAACTGCGTTTGTTGGGCGGCACCTGTGTCTCAGTGGGAAGGGTGCCGGCCCTATATACCAAGGGTGGTGGGTTCGGACCGGCTCCGGCCAAACTGCAAGGGAAAAATAGCTGGGCGTTGTGGTGTGCACCTGTAGCCCCAGCTACTCAGGAGGCTGAGGCAGGAGAGTCGCCTAAGTGCAGGAGTTGGAGGTTGCTGTGAGCTATATGACACCACGGCATTCTACAAAGGGCGATAAAGTGAGACTCTGTCTCTACAAAAAAAAAAAAAAAAACTGCGTTTGCTGTATCTCAACAGGTTTTGGTAACTTTTAGCTTCATTTTTATGTTTAAGGTATTCAACAGTTTCCTCCTTTATCCCTTCCTGGACCCTACTATCATTCAGCATAAGGTTGTTTAATTTCTATGCCTTTGTGTGAGGACGAACATTTTTGTTGGAGTTGAGATCCACCTTTATTGCCTTGTGGTCTGAGAATATATAAGATATGATTTCAATTCTTTTAATTTTGTTGAGGTTTTATTTGTATCCTAGGATATGATCTATTTTGGAGTATGTTCCAGAGGCTGACAAGAAAACTGTATAGCCATCCTTGGCTTTGGGATGGTGTGTTCTATATATGTCTATTAAGCCTGTTTGTTGTAGGGTCACATTTAAGTCCTTTGTATCTCTGTTTAGTTTCTGTTTAGAGGATCTGACCAGTTCTGTCAAAGGGGTGTTAAAGTCCTCAGCTATTTCAGTGTTATGAGATATCATATGGCTCAAACCAATCAAGGTCTGTTTCATAAATGTGGGAGCATTTTAAGTTGGGTGCATAAATATTTATAATTGTAATGTCCTCTTGTTGTATTGTTCCCTTGACCAGTATGAAGTGACCTCTTGGATATCTTATTAATAGATTCATACAGTATGTCCTCTTTCATGTCTGGCTTCTTCACTTAACATTATGTCCCTGAGACTCCTTCCTATTGATAAAGCATCACCATCATTCTTAGCAAGTGTTACAGACAACTTCACTGTACCCCTCCTTCCTACAAGCTTTTCTTTTTGATTAAAGCTATTGTAATTTGTCTTCCAATTATTTTCACCTTCTCCTTCTAATTCTCTTTAATTAAAGCCTCCAATTTTGTTAAACCTTGTTCATCTTAATAATGAAAGCTTTGCTTTATTCATTGTCAAGGGCAGGTTTCTCTTCACACCTGTGTCAGTTACTAGGTAGATAAACTATTGACCCTTCTTGCCCTTAGAGCCCTTTGTCTAAATACGGATTTGTAAATTAACTTAGTGATTGGGAAGGCAAACACATTTAGAGGCCCTTTCCATTTCATGTAGTCTACTGATTTGAGAATTATTTGTTGATTGTCTCTGTCTTGCAAAAAATTAAATAAACAAACAACCGAGATAAATTGACTGGAAAGGCAAAAAGTCAAACTAACAGCAACAATGGAAATAGGAGGCAAAGTCCAGCTAAAGGAAGAGTGCGATTAGGGGAGTATGGGTTCAGGATAACTTGGAAAAAGGACAAAAGGAACAAAATGCTGTATAGAAGTGGTCACCCATTATAGATGATATAATGTACATGATACATTACATCATGTATTTTGTAAATATTTCATTTGTGCCTCTAAAAGATGACTCTTTTAATAATATAACTGTATTATCTTTCTATTGCTGCTATCACAAATTATCACAAACATAGCGGCTTAAAACAAGCCACTCTTGAACACCAAGGTGACACAGATCCTAAGAGATGACAAATAGCACTTTTTGCTCTATGAAGCATATTTTTTGTTCCTTGACCAGTTAAGTCCCCTGTCTTACTGCTCTTTGTACATAATGATGTCTTTGCTAATTTAACTCTTCCACTTTCCTAGGGTCTCATAACATTTGTTTCCCCCTGTCTTTCTTGGGCTGTGCCCCTTGGATCTTCTCCTGTCCAAGTTCCTTGAATGGTCTCTCTCATTCAGTCCTGATAATACTTTCATTCTGGCTGTGTTAGCATTCCTACATGAGCCCCAACCTAGGTCTTTGGAAGTCTTTTAGGTTATAACCCTTAATCTTTATTTTTTGATAAGCACATGTGTATGTGTTTAATTTTTGAAATGCACAAAAATGTAACAGTAAATGAATCCCTGTGCACCCATTATTCAGCCCCAATAATTATGACCAATCCTGCTCATGCTACCTCTCTCCAATCTCCCAACTCCCATATTATTTTGAAATAAATCCTAGACATTATATCATGTATTTTGTAAATATTTCATTATGTACCTCTAAAGGACTCTTTTAGAGCAGCACCTGTGCCTCAAAGGAGTAGGGCGCCAGCCCCATATACTGGAGGTGGCAGGTTCAAACCCAGCTCTGGCCAAAAACTGCAAAAAAAAAAAGACTCTTTTAATAATATAACTTTATTAGCTTTCTATTGCTGCTGTCACAAATTATCACAAACTTAGTGGCTTAAAACAACAAAAGTTTATCTTACAGCTCTGGAGGTCAAAGGTCCAGAATGAGTCAACAGGGCTGCATTTATTTGGAGACTTTAGAGGAGATCTACTTTCCTATCTTTTCCACCTTCTAGAGACCACCTGCATTCTTTGGCTGGTGGTCCCTTCCTCCATCTTCAAAGCTCTCTTTCCTTTTCTATCTAACATCTGCTACCATCATCCCATCTCCTTCTCTCACTCTGATTCTCCTACCCGCCTCTTTCCCTCATTAGGACCCAGTGATTATATTGGGCACACCTGGATAATCAAGGCTACTCTCCTCATACAAGATCCTTAACTTAACCACATCTGCAAAGTGCCTTTTGCCATAAAAGGGAACATATTCACAGGTTCTGGGGATTAAGATGTGGGGGTGGGGCTCTCATCCTGTCGACCACGTAACTGTAATATCCTCTAAATAATTTAAAATAATTTCTTAATATCATCAAATATCTCCATTCACTATTTGAATTTCCAATTGTCCCATATATACACATTTTATAGCTGTAGAAAAAATAAGGTCCATAATTGCAATTGATTTATATGCCTTTGTCTCTTTAATCTATAGGTTCCTCCTCCATTCTCTTTTCTTCTTACACTTTATTTGAAAAATCCTGTTTTCCCTATTTCTGAATTTTGCTAATTGCATCCCCATATGTTACTGTCTTGTTTTTTCTATACATTTGTAGTTTAGAGCCTTGATAAAATACAAGATTTTTTTTGTTTGTTTGTTTGTTTTGCAAAAATGATTCCTAGGGCCGGGTGCAGTGAATCACACCTGTAGTCCTAGCACTCTGGGAGGCCGAAACGAGTGGCTTGCCTGAGCTCACAAGCTGGAGACCAGCCCCAACTAGAGCAAGACCCCAGCTCTAAAAAAGTAGCCTGGCATTGTGGCAGGTGCCTGTAGTCCCAGCTACTCTCAGGAGACTGAGGCAAGAGGTTGAGCAAAAGAGTTTGAGGTTGCTGTGAGCTATGACGCCATAGCACTCTACCGAGGGTGACAAAGTGAGACTCTGTCTCCAAAAAAAAAAAGGAATGAATGATTCCTAGGTGTTTTTCTATCAGAAAGCACATAATGCCTGGTTGTCTCTTATTTTATGATGTCAACAGCTGTTGATATTTAATACCTTGATCTGTTAGGTCAGCTCAAAACGTGGTCTCCAGACTAGCGTCATCTGCCTCACCTAAGAACTTGTCAGAACTGCAGATTCTTGGGCCTCACTGCAAACCCACTGGATAAGAAACCCGGAGATAGGGTCCACCTATCTATGGTTTAATCCCACAGGATTATATTGCGGGTTAAAATCTGAGAAGCCCAGCTGTTCATCAAAGGCTCCAAATGAGAATATTTAAGAGTGACAGTATATAAAACAGTTGTTCTCAGCCTGTGGGTCGTGACCCACAGGAACTGTATTAAAGGGCTGCGGCATTAGGAAGGTTGAGAACCACTGGTATGAAAGGATTTAGGCAAAATAATGTAAGAAAAATCTCCAAAATAAAATAAGGCCATACTCAAAAGAGTCAAGTAAAGAAGCAAACATTTTTTTTGAGCCAGTGTTTCAGTCTGTGCCCAGGCTAGAGTATGGTGGCTTTACCCTAGCTCACAGCAACCTCAAACTCTTGAGTAGCAAGAGGTGATTCTCCTGCCTCAGCCACTTGAGTAGCTGGGACTACAGGTACCTGCCACAATGCCTGGCTAATTTTCTTATTTTTGGTAGAGACAGGGGTCTCCATCTTGCTCAGGCTGGGCTTGAACTCCTGAGCTCAAGGGATCCTCCTGTCTCGGTCTCCCAGAGTGCTAGGATTACAAGCATGAGCCACTGCACCTGGCCAGCAAACATATTTTTTAAATGAGGAATTAGAAAGATGTAAATATTGCATCCATACCACTTCAGTGAAATACACACCAGAGAAACTCAAAACCAAAGGCTTACCATTTTAAAATATTCCAAATTATTTCTCTGAAATGACAGTTTAAGTCAAGAATGCTGTAAGTACAAAATCTCTCATCAAGATTTAAGGAAGATTTTTTTTTTTTGAGACAGAGTCTCACTTTGTCAACCTCAGTAGAGCACAATGACATCATAGCTCACAGCAACCTCAAACTCTTGGGCTCAAGTTATCCTCTTGCCTCAGCCTTTGGAGTAGCTGGGACTATAGGTACCCGCCACAATGCCTGGCTATTTTTCAGAGACAAGGTCTTGCTCTTGCTTAGCCTGATCTCGAACTCCTGAGCTCAGGCAATCCACCCACCTCAGCCTCTCAGAGTGCTAGGATTACAGGTGTGAGACACCATGCCCAGCCAAGGAAGATTTTTATAGTGGAGAACAAGAACATTAGGAATATTGATTATAATGAGCAAGTAGATGAAAAGAATAAAAGGCAATGTTTTGGGCACTTTGTTATCCACAGGCTTGAATTCAGAAAGACATAACTGAAATTTAAAAATTCTATATGAGCTTTATAGCAGTACTGTACCTGTATTTCCAATGTAAACAGTTTATGAACACTTAGGGTCTTTCACGAGAGCAATAGAGAAAAAATAAGGAGTTGGGGGACCTAGGTTAAAGTAGTCTCTACTCCTTTTGGGGGTTGTGACTGATTCAAAGTTCACTGGGTTCTAAGGTGAATGGAAAACAATCTCACCAAACATAAGCCCCTGTCAGGGCTATTCCAGACCACCAGGCTAAGGCCAGCATCCAGCATTGTAACTCATCTGCATGATATGCCATTCACATTCGTTCTTTATTCAGGCAGGAAGTATTTACTGAGCCTACCACACACCAGATCCTGTGATAGACACATAGTCAGCAAACAAATAAATAAGCAATTTTAATGATAAGAGTGACCAATGATGTTTATGTATTACTTATAGTCTCAAATAGATATTCATTTGTTAAGCAAATGAACTCATACATGTTTATGTAAATGAATAAAAATATTCTTTCATGCAAAATACTGTAGACTTTGGATATAGAACACAGTGAAATTAGACAAGCTAACATGAAATTCACTCAGAGAACATTTTCCTCCTTTTCTGAAAGAAGTTGTTTAGCTTCTGATTTTTGGAAATTTCCGACAAACTCTCCTTCACACATTCCCAGCAAGATGTCTTTCCAAACTTTGCCTCTAGGCATCTAGAGAGAATCAGTCAACCACATGGTCTAAAGGCCTGGGTCCAGGAGGCCTTGAATACCACAATACTCACAATGGCTTCTCTTCTCCCCTCCAGTGGTAGGGATCATCAACCCATGTGCCTGAGAAAAGAAGATGGAAATCTGTGGCTTTGTGGGATGCTTTGTGTAAACTCATAGTGTGCAAACCTTTTTTATTATATAGTGTCGGCTAGGAGAGGGAAAGAAAAATATACCAAGCCTAAGTCTGCAAACTTTCAAAACACAACACAACACATTAAAGGTTTAGTGTCATGAACAATCAGGTCCTTGTCATCTACCCATTTGCTAGCACAGTTTCCACAAATAACAGGCAAGCTCTAAATTTTCATAAAATGTTTTGACAGTGCAGGATGGGCCAAGTTTCTGGCACTCTCTCTAAGGAAATGACTACAAATGTTTTTTAGTGTGAACAACCCTAAGTATTTTAAATCCTTGGTAAATAGAGTTGCCAACAGCCACAAATATGTTTTACTATTTCTGAATTGGACATTCAGGATTATTTTAGGCTAATTTTTTCAATAATAACTATTTCAATGAATGAGTTATTCTATTTCCCTTTCTTGAATATTGATGACTTTGGAAAACTTTGTAAATGAGAAGCAAACTTTAGAAGCCAAATTGCAGAAGTTGAAATAAGTAAAAATTTCCTAGAAAGCATATTATAAAGACAACATAACTTTATTGAGGCTTCCAGGAATCATGTGTAATGACAGTCTTTACTATATGATCATGCTAATTTCTAAATCAAAGGCTTGTGAAGCCTGCATAACTTACTAACCTGAAATGATTCTAGAGTAATTTCTTTCGTACTTATCCTGAAGTATGTTCTAAATATGGGTTCCATTGGCTTCCACATATGGCTATTTGTATTTAAATTAATCGAAATGAAATAAAATTTAAAAATTATTCCCTCAGTCATACTTGCCTTATTTCAAATGCTGGATAGCTATATGTGGCTAGTGGCTGTCATTTCAATCTCTAATAAAGTTCTTTTGAACAGAGTTGTTCTAAATCAGTGGTTCCCAACCTGTGGGTCTTGACCCCTTTGGGGGTTAAAACAACTCTTTCACAGGGGTCACCTAAATACATCCTGCATATCAGATATTTACATTACGATTCATAATTAGCAAAATTACAGTTATGAAGTAGCGATGAAAATAATTTTATGGTTGGGGGTCACCACAACATGAGGAACTGTAGTAAAGGATCACAGCATTAGGAAGGTTGAGAACCACTGAGCTTTGCTAATCAATGGTGGATCGACAGCTTCAGCATCATCTGAGAACTTGTTGAAAGGCAGAATCTCAGGCCTACACCAAACTTAAAGAATCAGAATCTTCATTTCAGTGTATGAGTCCCATTAGTTTCACAAGCAAATACCTATTTATGTGCCTGTGAAAGTCTGAGAAGCACTGGTCTAAGTCAGTATTTCCTTGACTGGCTTAATGATAAGAATCACTTAACACACCCAATTATTAAGAGTTTAGGGTCTTGCTCTAGGATCATTAGATCATTAAATATGAAATGTCTGATTTCTAATCAAAAATTTAGTTTATTATATCTCAAACAAGAAGTAGCACAATTAATCAAAATATGCGCCTAAACTATCAACACAGTTTTGCCATCTTAATGGTAACTTGTTTATGCCAGCAGTGAAGAAACCTGTAGAGCAAGTGGTGATGAAAATGCAAAAGGCTTTTTCCACAACTTGTTGGGAATTGACTATTTTTCCTTGCAAGAAGTGGTCCAAAGCCTGGAGGAAGGGGTAGTCAGTTGGTGTAAGGTCTGGAGAATATGGTGGATGACCAAGAATTTCCTAGTTTAAGCAGCATTTTTTGTGTGATATGAGGTCCACTGTTGTCTTAAAAGTGGACTGGCCTGTTTCTATGAACCGATCTTGGTTGCTTAATCGCAAGCAGATTTGGAGCTGGGTAATGGACAGAGGCTGGAAGAATTCAGAAGTGCAGGCTAGAAAAAGCCAGCACTGTCATGAGTGGAACATTAAGGGTGATTCTGGTGAGAGTACAGGAAAATAAAAGAATTGTAGGCAAAGTCTGGAACTTCTTGGAGATTACTTAAGTGGTCATGATCAGAGCACTGGTAGAATATGGATAGCAAGGCTAGGCGCCTGTGGCTCAGCAGGCTAAGGCGCCAGCCACGTACATCTGAGCTGGTGGGTTCAAATCCAGCCTGGGCCTGCCAAACAACAATGACGGCTGCAACCAAAAAAAAAAAAAAAAAAGGCCGGGCATTATGGCGGGTGCCTGTAGTCCCAGCTACTTGGGAGGCAGAGGCAGGAGATTCACTTGAGCCCAGGAGTTGGAGGTTGCGGTGAGCTGTGATGCCACCGCACTCTCTCCAGGGTGACAGCTTGAGGCTCTGTCTCAAAAAAAAAAAAAAGAATATGGATAGCAAAAGCCATTCTGATGAGATTTCAGAAATGAGGAGCAAAGGAAACTGCAGTAAAGGCCATCCTTATTTAAACAGTTGTAAAGACCTTGGCTGAACCATGTCCATGTCCTAGGACTTTATGGAATGTGGAGTTTAAGAACAATGAACTAGGATATCTAAGCAGCAAAGTAGGCTGCTTGTGGTTACTTTAATGGCAACACTGAGATGCAAGAACAAATAACTTGAAGACAGAATATATAACTAAAAGGGAAGCAGAGCAAAAAGATTTCAAAGATTCACAGCCTGGCCATGTAAAGAGTAAAAAAGTGTGTTCAGGAGCCTATACCAACAGTGTGGCCAAGCAACTGTTTGCTAAAGAGATTAGTATGTCTGGAAAGAAGTCAATTGCTATTCATCAAGACAATGGAATGGCCTCAAAGATGTTTCAGAGATCTTTGAGTCTGCCCTCCTATCACAGGCCCAGAGCTCTAGGAGGGTGAAATGATTTCAGGGTTCACATCCAAGGTTCCTTCCGCAGGCTCACTGCTCAGGGATGCCTCAAGATTCTGTCTCCCTCATTCTAGTACAGCACCCCCAATCATGGCACAAACATTTCCAGGTACAGCTCAGGCCACCACACCAAGTGCAAAAGCTGTAAGCCTGGGCTGCATCCACATGGTGTTGAGTCTGCAGGCTTGCAGAATACAGGCACTGTAGGGACATGGATACCTCCACCTAGATTTCAAAGGATGTTACAGACAGCTTGGGGGCCTGAGCAGAAACCTGCCACCAGGCCAGAGCTTCCTCAGAGAGTCCTCATTAGGGCAATGCCTAGTGGAGCCATGGGAGTGGGAATCAAATTTCATATGTCTCAGTGGACCCTGTTTTTTGTTATTTTTGTTTTTAATCGCAACCCTGTAACAAATCCTTCTGTAAGGTAAATAATCGCTATATTGTACATGTGATTATTTCCTAATTCACATATTTAGTAAGTTTTTATTTTCAGCTATTCCCTACCCTCCCTCTTCATAGTATATATGACCTCTATGTATATATAATATTCCTCATATGAATAGCTACCCAGGGGAGCCCCATAACTCCCTTTCCCTCTCAACGTGGCCAGAGTAGGGTTTGCATTGACTCAACCCAGCTTACCCTGCTCCAGCCTGGCATCTTTCTCACTCTTTCCTGGTCCTAGCTTCTTATCCTATATCATTGCCTATGCATATTTTGAGGGGCCAGAACTATGCTCTTTGAATCTACAGCTCCTTCTTTATTCCCCAAACCACATCCTCATTCCCTGTTTTTTCACTCCAGAAATCCATGCCTGTTCCTCACCTCACTCAACAAATATTTGCCAATCACTTTCAGTCTATGCAGTGCACTGAATTAGATACAATGAAAGGTGAACCAGAGAAAGCCCTGACCTCAGGAACTTTCAGATCAGTGAAGGAGATGATATACATACAGCAGAAATAATTATCAGAGAGAAAGGAATGTGTCATATTTTGCCCCTACCTATAAAGTCAACACTTATCTAGATCCCAGCATGAATCTAAGCTAAGGTAGGAAGTATTTAACAGACTCACGTCACTCAAAGGCCAGATATAAGCATCCGACTACCCTTCCTCATCATTTGATTCTGACGTGAGTCCTTAATTAGTATATCCAGGTTCTTAGTTTGTCACTGGAAATTTGCTTAACGTTTCAGTTTCCTGCTACGGGGTCCAGTCTTGTCATTGGTTTCTACTTTGGCTTCTACTCTGCCCCTCATTTTTAGTTCTAGTGACTTTTACTGTATAATATCTTTTCTTTGGCCTGAGGTCCTTACATGAACTGGGGAACTAACCCAGAATTGCAACTAATAGTTGGCATGTTCTTCATTCTTCTTCTTCTTCTTAATAGCTTTATTGGAGTGTAATTGATATGTGTAAAACTGTACATATTTAATGCATATAATTTGATGACTTTGGGCACATATAAACAACATCACCATAATCAAGGTAAAGGTAATAGATATGTACAACATCTGCCAAAGTTTCCTTGTGTCCCTTTGTTTTTGTTTTTGTGGTAAGAACTCTTAACATGAGATCTACCCTTTTAATAAATGTTTTTTTTAAAACAGAGTCTCACTATGTTGCCCTGGATAGAGTGCTGTGGTGTCACAGCTCACAGCAACCTCCAACTCTTGGGCTTAAGCAATTCTCTTGCCTCAGCCTCCCAAGTAGCTGGGACTATAAGCACCCGCCACAATGCCCGGCTATTTTTTGTTGCAGTTGTCATCGTTTTAGCTGGCCCAGGCCAGTTTTGAACCTGCCACTCTCGGTATATGTGGCTAGCACTGTAACCACTGTGCTACAGGTGCAAAGCCCCTCTTAACAAATTTTGAAGTGCACAGTGAAGTATTGTTAACCATAGTCAATGTTGTTCTTCCTGGCTTGGCGCCTGTGGCTCAACAGGCTAAGGCACCAGCCGCATACACCTGAGCTGGCGGGTTCGAATCCAGCCTGGACCCACCAAACAACAATGACGGCTGCAACCAAAAAATGGCCGGGCGTTGTGGCGGGTGCCTGTAGTCCCAGCTACTTGGGAGGCGGAGGCAAGGGACTCGCTTGAGCCCAGGAATTGGAGGTTGCTGTGAGCTGTGATGCTACAGCACTCTACCCAGGGTGATAGCTTGAGGCTCTGTCTCAAAAAAAAAAAAAAATATATATATATATATATATAGTTCTTCCTGATGCTCTTTGATGCTGTATATCTGCACTTTCAAACCTCACCTTCCTGGGATTACTATGACTGGTTAAGGATGCCAGCTACTTCATTCTGGGCCCCCTATCCTACTTCTGTCTGTGACTTAATGGTAACTTACTATTACACCCTGGTCCCCCTCATTTTTCCAGCCAAACTTTCTTTCCAGCTACCCGTAAGTATGCTGTCACAACCAAGGGAGGGGCCAGTTTCAAACCTCTCCTTCTAGCTAACTAGCCAGCTATAACTGATTGTGCCTCCTTTGAATACTGAAATGCGACTATAGATGCTGGAACCAGTGTAGATAAAGTGTTTAGACTCAGAGTTAAGCAAAGGGAGAGGGGTATTTCTTTCCAGATGAGAGGGTTCATTTGAGGAAGACTTCATGGGGGAAGCTCCAAACAACTTTTTCAGGCAAAAGCCCAAAGGTGAAGAAATTTGAGAGATACAGAGGACACAGCAAGTCATTCTGTTTTGGTGGACTGAAGAGCGTAGAATAGAGTGGTTTGGTAAACTGTTGATTCCATTTCATGGAGGGCCTCGAATGTCAGGCAAAGGAGTTTAAATGTTATTCACTAGGAAATGGGGAGCCTCTATAGGTTTATGAGGAGAAGGCATGATTAGAGCCGCACTTCCCCAGGTATATAGTAGTGTTTCTGGAGTATACCTGGACACCTGTAATGAGTACCTGACTTAAGGTAGTCATGGTGGGAATGGAAAGGAAGAGACAATTATAAGATTGTTGTGGCAAAAATAGCATGAAAAGGTAGGGTGCCATTAACATAACTTCCTCTTCTTCCTTGCCTTTAGTATTCAAAGATGACTTAGGTCTGTCCTTGGAAACTAGAAGCATAGTGATGTGTATTTGACAGAAATGAGAAGTTCAGTAGAAGGAGGTGGTAGAAGAAAATTAGAGACAGCTCACAACTGAGCATGCTCTTTTGGGATGTTAAAGAAAGATAGGGGTGAAGATATAAATTTGAAAGTCATGGATTTGAGGGAGATTTATAAATTAGGGATATATATAGAGAGAGATAAGAGATCAAAATCAGAATCAGGGTCCAGTCAGGAAACAGGAACTACACCAGTGATTTGATAGGGAAAACTGAATATAAACAACAGCTAACCTGGCAAAGGGTGGTTAAGTACTAAAATGTAGTTAGAGAACTCAAAGGTGTAACTGAAGTAACCTCTGCAGAAAGCAGCCACCTCTTCTAGGGCTGAGGGAAAAGTGAACAAAGAAGGAGCTTAGAAAGGGAACAGAGGCCCTCCTACCCCCACAAAGCAGAGATTCAGACATCTGAGGAGCTGGTGCAGCTGCTCAAGGAACCCTACCCACCACCACAGTGAAGAGGAACCTGGCAGGATTGTGAGAGCAGCCCACCTCCTAGAGAACACCACCATAGGGCCCAGTGGCACACCAAGCCAGTGTCAGCAGTGGAAGAAGAAACAAGCAAATGGAAAGCAGAAGAGTCCTCCACCTCCCCCTTATTGGCAGAGTATAACATGGAGCCGGCTGCTGGAGGAGAAAATGGGTTTGCAGACTCTATCTCTAGTATGCCAAAGTAGGATGGGTTTGCAGACTCCATCTCCAGTATGCCAAAGTAGGAAAGACTGAAAGTATCAGATTCTGATAATAATATGGACCATAAAAACTCTCAGACACTGCTGGTGGGAAGGAAAGGACTTTAGGAATGGTCATATATTGACCTACTGAGAGTCTGAGAGCAGCATCCCCCACTAGAACTTCAGGTGTTTTTTTTTTTTGAAACAGAGTCTTATTATGTCACCCTTCTCACCCTTCATAGAGTGCTGTGGCGTCACAGCTCACAGCAACCTCAAACTACTTGGGCTTAAGTGATTCTCTTGCCTCAGCCTTCCAAGTAGCTGGGACTGCATGTACCCGCCATAACACCCGACTATTTTTTTGTTGCAGTTGTTTAGCTGGCCCGGGCTGGGTTTGAACCCACCACCCTCAGTGTATGTGGCTGGCGCTGTAACCACTGTGTTACGTGTGCTGAGCCAAGACCTTCAGGTGTTGATCAGAAATGAAGTGTCCTCATCTCTGAGTCAGACCAACACAAAGCTTAAGGTGTTGGCCAGAAAGTGGGCATCCCTGAGTTTTGGTCTAGACTGAAACCTAAAAAGGAGCATCTCCATTCCCAGAAGAGGTTGTTAGGAGACGTCCCTCTCAGGCGCCTTTCCCACAAGTGACAGATTCTGCACCAGAGTTTTCTATAACCACAGAACTGTCAACTCTTTTTCAAATATATAACCATTTCTAAAGCCTTAGACACTTACTGAATTCTGAGTGGAATTTGTGCCATGAAAGATGTCCTGAGAGCTATGTAGCAAAGAAGGGAATAGTCTCAAGATAGAGGCAGAGGCTCGGCACCTGTAGCTCAAGTAGCTAGGGCACCAGCCACATACACCAGAGCTGGTGGGTTCAAATCCAGCCCAGGCCCACTAAACAACAATAACAAAAAAATAGCCAGGTGTTGTGGTGGGCGCCTGTTGTCTCAGCTACTTGGGAGGCTGAGGCAAGAGAATTGCTCAAACCCAAGAGTTGGAGGTTGCTGTGAGCTGTGACACCACAGCACTCTACCCAGGGCGACAGCTTGAGACTCTTGTCTCAACAACAAGAACAACAGCAAAAAGACAGGCAGAGAAGTGAGCTCCTTGTACGGAGACAGAGAAGTGATTTGTTCCCCATACTTACGGAGGTAGAGGATGAGACTGTGTCCCTGTACAGACCACTAAAATATTACAGTAAGAATTTGTATGCGGGCTAGAGAAAGAATACTCAGACAAAGCATAAGATAAGAAGAAATTAAAAAATTAATTTTACCTTAAATATTAAAATAGTTTTAGCTACTTGGAAGGCTGAGGCAAGAGAATCGCTTAAGCCCACAAGTTTGAGGTTGCTGTGAGCTATGACGCCACAGCACTGTGCCGAGGGTGACATAGTGAGATTCTGTCTCAAAAAAAAGAAAGATTAAAATAGTTTTAAATAAATAAAGTTTAACAGTTTTTTGTTTTGTTTTGTTTCGTTTTTTGCAGTTTTTGGCCAGGGCCAGGTTTGAACCCACCACCTCCGGTATATGGGGCCAGCACCCTACTCCTTTGAGCCACAGGCGCTGCCCAAGAAATAAAGTTTATTTTACTTCCCAAAGATGGAAAGGCCTTGACACAAAACAAAGAAAGGAGAAGTATAATCTCCAAGCAAAAGAGGCTCAGGATATTTATGGGATATTATAAAGGGCAAATAAAGGGTTAATGTTACAAGTTACAGGCAGTTCCCAAGTTACAAACATCCAACTTATGTACAATTTGCACTTACAAACAGAAGCTATTATGGTAAGTCCCCGAGTTACAAACATCTAACTGACATACAACTCGCACTTAAAAACAGGGGTTATTACAAGTAATAGGTAAATGTACCTGTTCCAACTTACATACAAATTCAACTTAAGAACAAACCTACAGAACTTATCTCATTTGTAACCAGGGGACTGTTTGTATTAACAAAAGTGTTTATAAAGTAGCTATGTCAGTTTTTCTTTTTCTTTCTTTTTTCCCTCTCTATGAGGCTGTCTTATCAGAGTCCTTAAAATGGGGTTCTGGCAGAAACTGAATAGGGGAGCTTTGCATCCCTGTTGTCTGCTTAGGGCTCTGTGAACCCAACTCTTAGAAATATAAGTTAAAGATGATTTGAGTCCTGGTGTTTGGTCAAATAACCAAAAGGACAGAAAGATGTGCTGTAGTTTCTCTTCAAAGAAACAATTATGTGCTATGAGTGTATTCGTCTTACTTTCTGTTTGATTATCTTTCTCTGTTAGCTATTTTTTTTTTTGAGACAGAGCTTCAAACTGTCGCCCTGGATAGAGTGATGTGGCATCACAGCTCACAGCAACCTCCAACTCCTGGGCTCGAGTGATTCTTCTGCCTCTGCCTCCCAAGTAGCTGGGACTATAGGCGCCTGCCGCAAGTCCTGGCTATTTTTTGGTTGCAGCCATTATTGTTGTTTGGCGGACCCAGGTTGGATTCAAACCCGCCACCTTATGTGTATGTGGCTGGCGCCTTAGCTGCTTGAGCCATAGGCACTGAGCCAGCATTTTTTTTTTTTTTTGAGACAGAGTCTCACTATGTCTCCCTCAGTGCCGTGGTGTCACAGCTCACAGCAACCTCAAACTCTTAGGCTTAAGCGATTCTCTTGCCTCAGCCTCCCAAGTAGGTGGGACTATAGGCAGCCACCACAATGCCCAGCTAATTTTTTGTTGCAGTTGTCATTATTACTTGGCTGGTCTGGGCTGGGTTCAAACCTGCCAGCCTCAGTGTATGTGGCTGGTGCTGTAACCACTGTGCAATGGGAGCTGAGCCCTCAGTTACCTAGTTTATTAGCAAGGCCATACTAATCAACCACGTTGGAAAAATTTGGCATTATTTAATAAAGTTGATGATGACCCTTTCCACTTGGCTGTTCTCCTGTATAGCATGGCACAGCCTTGAGCAGCTGTGGCGCCCATCCAGGATGGCATGATCAGCTCAGCGTCTATAGCACAGCGGCTAGGGCACCAGCCACATACAGAGCTGGCAGATTCAAACCCAGCCCGGGCCTGCCAAACAACAATGACAACTACAACCGAAAAATAGTCAGGTGTTGTGGCAGGCGCCTGTAGTCCCAGCTCCTTTGGGAGGCTGAGGCAAGAGAATTGCTTAAGTCCAAGAGTTTGAGGTTGCTGTGAGCCGTGATGCCACGGCACTCTACCGAGGGCAACAAAGTGAGACATTGGCTCAAAAAAAAAAAAAAAACCCAGAATGGCATGATCCTGAAGCCCCACTTCCACAAGGACTGGCAGAAGCACATGGCCATGTGGTTCAGTCAGCCAGCTGGAAGATCCACAGTCATAAGGGCAGGCATGAAAAGCATGCTGTAATGCCCCATGTCCCGTGTCTGGAACCATCTGTCCCATATTAAGGTGCCCCACAGTGAGGTGTCACACCAAGGTAAGAGCTGGCAGGGGCTTTAACTTGGAAGAGTTAAGGATGGCTGGCATTCACAAGAAGATGGCCTAGACCATGGTATTTCTGTGGATCCAAGAACAAGCCCATTGAACCCCTACAGGCCACTGTCCAGTGACTGAAGAAGTACAGCTTCAAGTTTATCCTCTTCCTGAAGAAGCCATCAGCCCCCAAGAGGGAAGACAGTTTGACTGAAGAACTCAAATTGGCCACCCAGCTGACAGGACCAGTCAGGCCCATACAGAATGTCTAGGAGAGAGCCAGAGTTATCACTGAGGAGAAGAACTTCAAGGTATTTGCCACTTTTTGTATAACCTGCACCAATACCCACCTCATTGGCACACAGGCAAAAATAGCCAAAGAACCCATAGAACAGGATGTTGTAAAGAAAAAATAAAGCCCTATAGGGGACTTGTAATTTAAAAAAGAGGATGAGCATAGCCTAGGCCTAGCATTTCTACCCTATGTATTTCTACCCTACAGTATGTGCATGCACATTGTACATCGATAAATGTTTAAGAATCCTCATAGCAGGGTGGCACCTGTGGTTCAGTGGGTAGGGCACCGGCCCCATATACCAAGGGTGGCAAGTTCGAACCCAGCCCCAGCTAAACTGCAACAAAAAAATAGCCGGGCGTTCTGGCCGGCGCCTGTAATCCCAGCTACTTGGGAGGCTGAGGCAAGAGAATCAATCGCTTAAGCCCAGGAGTTGGAGGTTGCTGTGAGCTGTGTGATGCCACGGCACTCTACCGAGGGCAATAAAGTGAGACTCTGTCTCTACAAAAAAAAAAAAAAAAAAATATATATATATATATATATATATATATATAAAGAATCTTCATAGCAGTATAATTTATAATAATCCCAAACCAAAATTCCCAAGTCCATCTACAGTAAAATGCAAATATACAGAGGGTAACAAAAATATATATATACCCATTTTAAGAAGGGAAAAAAACTATTAAAATTATGATACTTAATATACACTGATAACAAAAGATGAATACAAGTCATAAGGAGCACCTGTTATAATTGTAGAAGTCGATTGTGACTTGAATATTACAAATTTAATACAGTTTTTTTCCTTTCTTAAAATGTGTATACTTTTTTTTTGGCACCCTCTGTATATTTCGGCATATTCATTCAATGGAATGAATACAGTAACAAAACACACAGCTAGACTCTTGAGGCATTGGTGAAATATCAAAATCATAGTGTTCAGCAAAAAACGAGAGAGAATGAAAATGAGAATGAATGCAAATGGTGTAATTCCATTCCATTCATAGTACTCAAATCCAGGATCCATACCTAGATGTAAAACAAAAACAAACACAGTTGAAAATCAAGGCCTGGATTCTCATGAGTTAGGAGTTACCTCTGGGGAGGAGGTTGAGTGTTGTGATCAAGATTACTAACATTGGCTCGGTGCCTGTGGCTCAACGGGCTAAGGCGCCAGCCACGTACACCTGAGCTGGCAGGTTCGAATCCAACCCGGGCCCACAAAACAACAATGATGGCTGCAACCAAAAAATGGCTGGGCGTTGTGGCAGGCGCCTGTAGTCCCAGCTACTTGGGAGGCAGAGGCAGGAGATTCACTTGAGCCCAGGAATTGGAGGTTGCTGTGAGCTGTGATGCCACAGCACTCTCTTCAGGGTGACAGCTTGAGGCTCTGTCTGAAAAAAAAAAAAAAAAGATTACTAGCATTTGGGGGAGCTTTACAAGGATGGTGAAATATCCACTTTGTAGATTTGGCTCTTCAGAGGGAGACTGAAGAAAGTAATATAAAACAGTGGGAGTTACCTCACTTACATTTCTTCATAATTCAGTTTGCTGTTTTATTTATATTCCTTTCTAGGAAAATTATCCCATAAGCATGTATGTAAATTAAGTTTGAATAATCTGATGAGTAGGCTTTGATGCAAATGTTGTGCATACTATGCATTTTTTTATGCTTTATTTTTTTTCCTTTTGATTTCAGGAAAATTTATGTTTCAGGAAATTTATGTTATTTTCTGTAACATTTTATTTTATTGACATGGGTGACTAATGACAGGCTGAAAAATGATTTACTTCATGTTCTTCTTTATATAAAGTCACATTTTTATATTTATATATGTATTTTAAAATTAACCCTTTACCATTATTTTAAATGGAAAAGCAATATGTTGTTATAAATAGAAGGCAGCCCTTAGAATAATTAGACATAAAAAAAAACTATGTTACTAAATTTTAGGTATATATGACTACCTGTAGGAATCTAGACCTGTGATCTGCTCTTTCTTCATTAAAAGGGAAATTAGTAAGTATTAAATATGTTAAAATGGCAAGTGGCTTAGCATTCACTGCTACTTGCTCCTTAATCAGAAATGGAAGAACCAAAACAGAATAAGTCTCTCAACAAGTAAGCCAATGATATTTAATGGTTTGTCTCAAGACTTCCCGCAGTCACTTTGGTGCCATGGCATTCTACCAACCTTTCCTTGATTTGATGATATTCTGACTCCATGGCATGGTACCTTCCTGGCATGTAAACATTAATGCTATTGATATCACTTGCTCTCACAGAACCATACCAAGTTCCTTTACAAAGTTTGTTAGTTAGTTTTTATCTGTTTTAATTATCAGTTCTTCCCTTAGAACTTTTTAAAATGTAAATAAAGGCTCGGCGCCTGTGGCTCAACGGGCTAAGGCGCCAGCCACATACACCTGAGCTGGCGGGTTCGAATCCAGCCCAGGTCCACCAAACAACAATGACGGCTGCAACCAAAAACTGGCCGGGCGTTGTGGCGGGCGCCTGTAGTCCTAGCTACTTGGGAGGCGGAGGCAGGAGACTCGCTTGAGCCCAGGAATTGGAGGTTGCTGTGAGCTGTGATGCCACAGCACTATATCCAGGGTGACAGCTTGAGGCTCTGTCTCAAAAATAAATAAATAAATAAATGAATGAATAAAATGTAAATAAAATTGTTATTGTAGAATAGCTTCAGATTTACATAAAGCTGGCAAAGATAGATTTGGTGCCCATTGCCCAGGGGTTAGGGTGCCAGCCACATACACCGAGGCTGGCAGGTTTGAACCCAACCCAGGCCTACTAAACAACAATGACAACTGCAACAACAACAACAACAAAAATAGCCGGGTGTTGTGGCGGGCGCCGGTATTCCCAGTTACTTGGGAGGCTGAAGCAAGAGAATCCCTCAAGCCCAAGAGTTGGAGGTTGCTGTGAGCTGTGACACCACAGCACTCTACCGAGGGTGACAGAGTGAGACTCTGTCTCAAAAAAAAAAAAAAAATAGATGTTGGCACGGCTGTGGTGAAAAGGGAATGCTTGTACACTGTTGGTAGGAATGTAAACTAATACAAACTCTATGGAAAACAGTATGACGATTCCTCAAAGAACCAAAAGGGGACCTACCATTCTATCCAGCAATCCCACTCCTGGGTAAGTACCAGAATGAAAAGAAGTCATTTTATTTAAAAAAACAAAAACACACAAACAAACAAAAAAGAAAAAAACGCCTGTAGTCCCAGCTACTCAGGAGGCTGAGGCAAGAGAATCGCCTAAGCCCAGGAGCTGGAGGTTGCTGTGAGCTGTGTGACGCCACGGCACTCTACTGAGGGTGATAAATTGAGACGTTGTCTCTATAAAAAAAATATATATATATATATACACATATATATATACACACACCCCAATGTTTATTGCAGCACAATTCACAGTTGCAAAGATATGGAATCAACCTATGTGCCCATCAACTGATGAGCAGATTATGAAAATATGGTGTATATATAACATGGAGTACTACTCAGCTGTAAAAAGGAGAAATGAAATTATGTCTTTTGCAACAATGTGGATAGAACTGAAAACCATTATCCTAGGTATCTCAGGAGCGGAACAACAAATACCCCTGTTCTCACTTACAAGTAGTTAAACAAGGAGTACACATGGTCATAAGTAGTGTAATGGATACTGAAAACTAAGAAAGGACA
>CAUYRH010042085.1:0-15982 GCA_963574655.1 Perodicticus potto | reverse complement strand
CCTCCCAAGTAGCTGGGACTACAGGCGCCCGCCACAACGCCTGGCCATTTTTTGGTTGCAGCCGTCATTGTTGTTTGGCGGGCCCGGGCTGGATTCGAACCCGCCAGCTCAGGTGTACGTGGCTGGTGCCTTAGCCCGTTGAGCCACAGGCGCTGAGCCATTTTTATTTTTTGACAGAGTCTCACTCTGTTGCTTTAGGCCGAATGCCATGGTGTTATCACAGCTCACAGCAAATTCAAACCCCTGAGTTCAAGGGATCCACCCAACTCGGCCTCTCAGAGTGCTCGGATTATAAACATGAGACACCATGCACTGAAATAATGGTATTTTAGAAATTAAAAATTGAAAGTAAAGAGAGAAGCTACCTGGGAGACAGCCTCCTAGGGTCTGTCTAGGAGTCACCTGGACACCACCAACTGGTGTGCAGGCTGCACAATCTAACTCAGCACCCATGTGCAACTTGGCAAGAGGCTAGCCCTGAACCTTGGCCCACTCTCAGGCAGACACATGGCTACGGGGACCCCAGGAAGAGAATGTTGCTGCCGACCTACTCCCTGCCCTCTCCCGTTCCTACCCTTCAACCCCCCACTCCATGCTCTCTGTGCCTCAAACCCGCCTCTGCACCTGTGCTGAGGATCTTGCCGGCCACCTTCTGCAGGAAGGACGGGATCTGTGGCTGCACCACGGTGTACCGCTGGTCCCAGTACTTGTCGTTGTAATCCTCCTGGATCTTCTCCTTCCTCAGTTCATGTTCCTCAACCATAAACTCGCTGAGGACCACAGGAATGGGTCAGTAGGAACAGAGGCCAGCAGGCCCTGGCACAACCCACTGCAGCAGAGCCTGACTCTAGCCTGGCTCTTCTCTGCATGTCCATTGTGAGCAGGTCAGTCTGTAAACCTCACTTTGGTGGGGTTTTTAACCTACTTCAGGGAGACCGTAGGGGTCAACAGAGCTGGGTGGGAAATTGATTTGTTTTTATTTTCACCCACTCCTGAGTGAATTAATTAATTTATAAGAGACAGAGTCTTACTATGTTGTCCTCGGTAGAGTGGCGTGGTGTCACAGCTCACGGCAACCTCAAACTCTTGGGCTTAACCAATTCTCTTGCCTCAGCCTCCCAAGTAGCTGGGACTACAGGTGCCTGCCACAATGCCCCACTATTTTTTTGTTGGAGTTGTCATTGTTTAGCTGGCCTGGGCTGGGTTCAAACTCGCCAGCCTTGGTACATGTGGTTGGCACTGCCCCCGAGTGAATTTAGTGTTTCCTTCCATCACAGCAATCAAATGACACTTGCACAGGGCTGTGTGGATCCCGCTACCAACAGCCACCTCTGTCATGAGGTGAGCTCATGAGGTGAGCGTGTGATACTTCAGTCTGTTAGGCCTGTCACACGAGGGTTCATAATTCCATCCAATAGTTAAGAAATACATATTCCTACATCACAGATTTATCTTCTAAAATATTTAGGCAAATACACCTCAGTGTAACAGAACTCTCTGGGAGGTGATGTACTGTGCTCGCACCACAGAGGTTCTGGGCTGATGCAGACTCCAATGTGCCTCTCATTCAAGAGCTGCTCAGAAACAGCCATGCCCAAACCTCTCTGCCCTCCCCCGCTGCGCACTCCCCAGGCCTCCCAGTGTGTCCCCACCTGTACGGGTCATGGATGACACCCCTGTAGATCCACTTCTCCAGGACTTCGAAGTAAGGTGCGCTGGCTGCCTTGGTCAGGTGCAGGCACAGCTCCTGCGCCTGGCTATCTCCTGTACAGCTCATGCTCCTGTCGTGCAGCAGGCTCAATGTTGAGCCCCCCAGGCACTCACTTTTATCCACCGCAGCAGCTGCAAGAGGAGAGGGTCACTGCTGAGGAGCCCCCACATGCCCTGCTTTCCGGGGCCAAGATGGGGCTTCTTAGGCTCTGGCTTTCTTACTGCTTTTTTGAGGAGATCCATTCAAACTGTAAAGTTGTTGTGGCAATTAAAGTTTATCAACAGAGGGCCAGGGTGGCTCCCGCCTATAATCCCAGCACTGTGGGAGGCTGAGGCAGGTGGTTGCTTGAACTCATGAGTTCAAGACCAGCCTGACCAAAAGTGAGACACCATCTCTAAAAAAAAAAAAAAGTTGGGTATTGTGGCAGGCGCCTGTAGTCTCAGCTACTCTGGAGGCTGAGGCAGGAGGATCACTTGAGCCCAAGAGTTTGAGGTTGCTGTGAGCTGTGACGCCATGGCACTCTAACCAGCGGCAACTGAGGAGACTTTGTCTCAAAAGAAACAAAATTAAAGCTTATCAATAAAAACTTCCAAAGTTTTCCTCTTCAAACTAGTAAGACATAAAGCAATAAGGGCTTTGGCCTCACGACCTGGTAATCAAACGTCAGAACAGGCTCGGCGCCTGTGGCTCGACGGGCTAAGGTGCCAGCCATGTACACTTGAGCTGGCGGGTTTGAATCCAGCCCGGGCCCGCCAAACAATGACGGCTGCAACCAAAAAATGGCCAGGCGTTGTGGCGGGTGCCTATAGTCCCAGCTACTTGGGAGGCGGAGGCAAGAGACTCGCTTGAGCCCAGGAATTGGAGGTGGCTGTGAGCTGTGATGCCACGGCACTCTACCCAGGGCGACAGCTTGAGGCTCTGTCTCAAAAAAAAAAAAAAAAAAGTCAGAACAAAAGGGCCAGCACATGGCTGCCCAGCTTTGTCCTCACACCAGGCCCCTATGCCCACCCTCCGCAGGCAGGCATGTACCGAGGGAGGCCAAGATGTCCACGGTGCGCATGGCCGGCTGGATGTAGAACCAGAGCTTCTGCAGTGACAGGAGGCCCTGCCTGTGCAGCTGTTCCAGCTGGGTGACCAGAATCAGGTACTCCTTTACTAGGGTGCGCATGGCAGCAGCCAAGGCATGGTTCACCTGGCCGTACTCAAAGGATGACTTCTCTTCAATGAACCTGGAGGGGTGGACCAAATGTCTGAACAGGCAAGAGCTACAACTTTAGGAAAAAGGGCAGATACTCGCATCCCATCCTGAAACAGGAAGCAAATGACGCACTCGAACCTCTCACCGTGGAGAGGAACTTTTGCCACTGAGGGTGGTGAGTCAGGTGCTGGAATGGTGACTCACAGGCTCTCCCAGCCTGCACCAGGAGCAAAGCTGAGTCATAATATAATCAAGGCAGGGACTTTCTTTAGAAAAGAAATGTCTTCACAGTCAGCAGGCTGTGATCTAGCCCCCCTGAGGGTGCGTTCCCAGGGCTGGGCATGGTGAGGTCAGCATGGAGTGCGATGCCCACCTGGTCACAGTGGAGTAGCTGGCTGCCACCGGGAGGATCCTGCTCACCAGCTCCCTGATGGACAAGTCCAGGTTGGGGTCCACAAGGAAGGTTCGGCTCTGCCTCCCAGCCAAGGGTTGGGCAGTGATGTACCTGCCGTCCACGCCCACCAGCACGTAGAGCAGGTCCTCCACCATGGCCGACTCCTGTGAGGCCAGCGGCAGTGTGCCTGCAGGGTACAGGCACTGCTAAGGCCCCACGCTCCCTTCTTTGTAACTTTCTCAGATATTTATGGACATAAAAGTTGCATTTGCCTTCAAGAGATCCCAGTGGGGGACCAGAGGCTGAGATTCCAAACTACCAGGACAGGTTCAGGACCAAGAGGCACGATGGCCCCAGAGTTCTGGAGTCCCAACTGCACACCAGGGCCCACTACACTTGAGTAAGTGCAACTGGTAAGGAGATGAATCAAGAATTCAGAAAGCACTTCCAGACCAGCCTGGTAGCATGTACCTGTACTCTGGGAGGCAAGGGTGGGAAGATCCCTTGAGCTCAGGGTTGGAGACCAGCCTGAGCAAGAGTAAGACCCTGTCTCTACCAAAAATAGAAAAATCAGCTGGATGTTGTAGTGGGTGCCTGTAGTCCCAGCTACTTGGGAGGCTGAGGAAGAGGACTGCTTGAGCCCAGGACTGTGAGGTTGCTGTGAGCTATGATTTTGCCACCACAACACTCTACCCAGGGTGAGACTCTGTCTTAAAAAAAAAACAAAACAAAAAACAAAAAAAGGTACCCTACTTTAAAGGGGCCTACGTGAGCACTACTGTAGCAGAATCTGCAGGAATTACATGTCACCATCAGAGACAAGTCACCACACAATCCTGAGCCCCCAGGCATGGCCTCCCAGTCCATCCCCCACTTTAGTGGGAGGATAGGGGAAGAGCCTACTGAGTTCCTTTTTGAATAGGGAGGACCACACAGGCACAGGTGTCTTGACATTCCTGGAACACTAGAAATAAGCATTACATACCTATAGGCAAAGCCACGTCTGTGCTTACACCTGAGCCAGTCAGGAAGTCCCCGAGCAGCGTGGGTCTCTCATACACCCATGCTGGGAAAACAGGGAGGTGCTGCCCGGAGTTTTTCTTATTCTGTTTGTCTCGAAGCATCTTTCTTGTAAGTTCCAGAGACTAGTTTTTAAAAACAAAACCAGAAAACTATAGTGCAAATGCTAAAATAAAATACCTTTTTTTGAGACATAGCCTCAAGCTGTTGCCCCGGGTAGAGTGCCATCGCATCACCGCTCACAGCAACCTACAACTCCTGGGCTTAAGTGATTCTCTTGCCTCAGCCTCCCAAGTAGCTGGGACTATAGATGCTCACTACAACGCCCGGCTATTTTTTGGTTGTAGTTGTCATTGCTGTTTGGCAGGTCCAGGCTAGATTCGAACCCACCAGCTCAGGTGTATGTGGCTGGTGCCTTAGCCACTTGAGCTATAGGCGCCAAGCCTAAAATACACTTGTGTGTTCTTATCACAGCATGAGGGGCTGAGAGGAGGGACAGAGAAACCCTCTCTCCTTTAGGGGTGTTGGTCCAGCGCAGCCCCCACAGGTAATCTTGGGCACTGGCCAACTAGAATGTCAGGGAGTGAGGCCACAGCTCAGAGCAGAGGTTTAAGACCAGAATCTCTTTTTCCTGGTGGCGACTAAGTCTAAACGTGACTTGCTGGTTGAAGCCAAGCTTCAGCAACAGAAGTGCAGCCCTGCTGTGCAGGAGGCTGGGGCAGGTCTGGGAGGCAGCGTGCAAGCAGCAACTCCTTCCAGCAGGTATGGAGCCCTGACACGCTGACCGGGTCAGGCTGGACGGGCTCAGCTCTTGAAGCACTGTCTCCCACTGGGTGGTCTGTGCCAGGAGTAGGTGTGAACTAGCTCTGCACTCAGCAATAAGCCTCAGTTTCCTCACGTGTTACATGGGGAAAGTGAGGCTGCGACATGGACAGAGGTGCAGCACCACATCTACACAAACATGCCCACGAGCATTGGCTGTGTCCTTGTTGGAACCACACTCTGGACATACACACATACCAGGCTCTGTCTCAAAAAAAAAAAAAAAAATAGTGCCAATAAGAGAGGGCAGCGTCTGTGGCTCAGTGAGTAGGGCGCCGGCCCCATACACCGAGGGTGGTGGGTACAAACCTGGCCCTGGCCAAACTGCTACAAAAAAATAGCCGGGTGCTGGGCGGCGCCTGTGGCTCATAGAGTAGGGCGCCAGCCCGATAGACCGAAGGTGGCGGGTTCAAACTCAGCCTCAGCTGAACTGCAAAACAGAAAAATAGCAGGGCATTGTGGCGGGCACCTGTAGTCCCAGCTACTTGGGAGGCTGAGGCAAGAGAATCACCTAAGCCCAACAGATGGAGGTTGCTGTGAGCTGTGTGACGCCATGGCACTCTACCGAAGGCGATAAAGCACTTTAAAAAAAAAAAAAACAGAAAACGGCCGGGTGTTGTGGCGTGTACCTGTGGTCCCAGCTACTCGGGAGGCTGAGGCAAGAGAATCACCAAGTCTAAGTAAGAGCTGGAGGTTGCTGTGAGCTGTAATGCCACAGCACTCTACTGAGGGTGACAAAGTGAGACTGTCTGTAAAGAAAAAAAAAGGGGTGGGGTGGGGTCTTGGTGTGTGCCACCCCTTTTGGGAGCAAAACATGATTGTAAGAGGGACTTTACCTAACAAATGCAATCAGTGTAACCTGGTTTCTTGTACCCTCAATGAATCCCCAACAATAAAAAAAAAAAAAAGTACTGATAAGAGCTAGGTCACGACTGTTAAGCCTCAGCCTCTCTAAATTCCATTTTTAGTATGTGACAGAGAAATATGCCCATCCATTGGCACCCACGGGACACGGTACCTGCTGCAATGTGGACCCTGTGGCCACGCTGCCGAGCTGCTTCCTCAGCTCTTCGAGCTCCTGCATGGAGATCTTGGAAGCTGCTGCAGGGATACTGAAGCCGGCAGTGCTGCCCAATGCAGCAGCTGCAAGCTCAGCTCTCTCCTTTGCATTCTGCTGTAAGTACTGCAGAGTCTGAAAAAATGCAAAGCTGTGTGTTCACCCCAGTCCAGCCTGGGTATGTCTCATCAGAACAGGTAGCCTTCCTTCTTTTCTAATTCCAACCACCACACAAGGGACATGAGGATTCTATGTCTGCTCAGTAGCTATGGATGGTCTCCATGTGCTTCACACCTCGTGGCACTACCTGCCCTATCTCAAAAACACAAGGGAAGGGACCTCACAGTCTCCTTTGAAAGTCAATCCCCAACCCTGTTGCCAGAAGCAAGCTTCACTCTGCACTGTACCTGAGGTCCCCTGGCTGCAACCACGTTTCTCTATCTGTCCCTGGTGCTGGTGATCCAGAAGCACACAGCTGCACCCTTTACCTCTAAAACATCATTGGTAGACACTTCCACCCAGATGTACTTTTCTTAATCTGAAAGTAACGTGCAACAGGAAGAAACCCAGCACTCCCTGGAAAAGTGGACTGCTCAGCCTGATCACTACTGTTGATACTTCCCATATTGACACCCATCAGAGTTACTTCTTATTCTGAATATATGCCTAGCAGCCTCCAAGTGTTTCTGACAGGAGACTGGGACCAGTCGAGGCGTGCAGGAGTGAGAGCAGGCAGGAGGGGCGTCACAGGACACACTCTGTGGCACAGGCTCCATTGGAACACGTGCCACCACCTTCCAGAGACACTAAGACAATGTCTGTTCTTACCTGCCCAGGCAGGTGAGGTGTGAGGGCCAGCATGGGCACTTACCTCTTTGTCCTCCGTAAGTTTTGACAATAGGTACACCAGTGGGTCAAGGTTCCTTGTATTTTTGGATTTGAGTTCATCATATTTTTTTAGAAAATCTTCTGGAGTACGAGAAAACTCTGCAATTTTAACCTCAAAAGCACAAACATAAGTAATTCAATGTCAATGATTAATCTAGCACTTCACAAGAAAACTTTTAAGAAAATTAAACACAAAGCCAAAATAGTTAAACTAGGTAGTCTCAATAATTATGTATCTCTGAAACAGACCAAGAAAAATCACTTAAACATTTTGTAAAACTTATCCATGTTTTCTTCTATAACTTCTCTTTTATGCTACTTAAGCCTTGGATCAGATGTCACTTACATTTCTTCCTAGTAATTTATATGTCCATTTATACACTTAACGCTTTTCTCTCTGGAATCTATTACTACGTACAGGCTCAGGGGTGTGTAACTCAATGATTTACAATGTTCCTTTTATAATAAGCTAAATATAACTATATTTACATTCAATTACTTCCATCCAATCACCCTTATGCCACTGCTTGCTAAATAACTGAAGCTGCATTATGTGTATTTATTTATTTATTTATTTATTTATTTTTTTGAGCCAAGACTCACTCTCTCGCTCAGGCTGGAATGCCATGATGTCAGCCCAGCTCACAGCACCTTCGAACTCCTGGGCTCAAGCCATCCTCCTGCCTCAGCCTCCTGAGTAGCTGGAACTACAAGTTCCCGCCACCATGCCTGGCTAATTAAAAAACATTTTTTCTGGCTCGGCGCCTGTGGCTCAATGGGCTAAGGCACCAGCCATGTACACTTGAGCTGGTGGGTTCGAATCCAGCCTGAGTTCGCCAAACAACAATGATGGCTGCAACCAAAAAATGGCCGGGCGTTGTGGCGGGCGCCTGTAGTCCCAGCTACTTGGGAGGCCGAGGCAAGAGATCGCTTGAGCCCAGGAATTGGAGGTTGCTGTGAGCTGTGATGCCACAGCACTCTATCCAGGGTGACAGCTTGAGGCTCTGTCTCAAAACAAACAAACAAACAAACAAAAAAACTTTTTTTCTTAGAAACAGGGCCTTGCTATGTCTCTCAGACTCGTCTTCAATTCCTGGCCTCAAGTGATCCTCCTGCCCTAGCCTCCCAAAGTGCTGGAATTACAGGAATGAGCCACCACATTCAGCCCATGCTGTGTTTTAGAAGATGTAGTTCAAATTCAAAAATCATCTTTTACTAAAGATCTGTGACTTTAGTTTTTTTTTTTTGTGGAGACAGAGTCTCGCTTTTTTTTTTTTTCTCATTTCAGCCGGGGCTGGGTTTGAACTTGCCACCCTCGGTATATGCGGCCAACGCCCTACTCACTGAGCCACAGGCGCTGCCCCCCAGAGTCTCGCTTTATTGCCCTCAGTAGAGTGCTGTGGCGTCACACAGCTCACGGCAACCTCCAAATCCTGGCCTTAGGTGATTCTCTTGCCTCAGCCTCCCAGTAGCTGGGACTAGAGGCGCCCACCACAATGCCTGGCTATTTGTTGTTGTTGTTGTTGTAGTTTGGCAGAGGCCAGGCCTGAACCTGTCACCCTCGGTATATGGGGCCGGCGTCCTACCCACTGAGCCACAGGCGCCGTCCCTGGTTTGTTTTTTTTTTTTTTTGAGACAGTCTCACTTTGTCACTCTTGGTAGAGTGCCGTGGCATCACAGCTCACAGCAACCTCAAACTCTTGGGCTTAAGCGATTCTCTTGCCTCAGCCTCTCAAGTAGCTGGGACTACAGGTGCCTGCCACAACTCCCAGCTATTTTTTGGTTGCAGCTGTCATTATTGTTTGGCAGGCCGAGGCTGGATTCGAACCTGCCTGCTCTGGTATATGTGGCTGGCACCCTAGCCACTGAGCTACAGGTGCTGAGCCAATCTGTGACTTTGAATTACGCATTATTTAACTACAGAAATAATATTCAATAGGTATTTCAAAGTGGTTAATACCAGTAGCGTTCCTTTCTATCCACAGGGATGCCCACGTGTCATGAATCTCCCTCCCTGTTGGCTACAGATGGGTAAGAGCCAGTTCAAGCCCAGCTTTCTCCTTTCGAGGAGTTAGCAGAGTCACCATGGAGCACACACCATAGGAGAAACTTTGATAAGGGCCACCGCCTGCTTTCACTGCTGAGGCTTCTGGGAGACAGATGCCCCCCCTGTAACACACATTGTCCTGCCCCAGGGCAGATGCTCACCTTGGCACTGTGGGCTGAGACAGTGGTTGTGACATATGGGGTCCTGTTCTTCTGCAACAGGTCAATGTAGACCTCAGCCCCATCCCCGCCATGGACACGCAGCAAGCTGAGCAGCTCGTAGACATCGTGATGAATCCGAAACTCACTCATTGTTTTAGCTCAGAGATACCAACATCACAATGTGTTCTCCTAAGGGTTGAAGGAAAACTGCTTCTAAGGGTAAAACCCTGTAAATACAAAAAAAAAAAAAATTACCTTTGTCACCGCGGCTAGAGTGCCATGGCGTCATGGCTCACAGCAACCTCAAACTCTTGGGCTTAAGTGATTTTCTTGCCTCAGCCTCCCGAGTAGCTGGGACTACAGGCACCACTATGTCTGACTAGTTTTTCTATTTTTTAGTAGAGATGGGGGTCTCACTCCTGCTCAGGCTGGTTGTGAACTCCTGAGCTCAAGGAATCCACCCATCTTGGCCTCCCAGAGTGTTAGGATTATAGGCGTAAGCTACCATCCTTGGCCAAATAAGACATTTTTTAAACAAACCTGGCCAGTAACAGGTCTAGAACAAACCTTGCCCAGCCTGCCTGGGAACCTCCCCCAACACCACCACAGCCTTTCTGGCTACATGCAGCTCCAACCCACAGCTCTTCAGAGCCTCTCACCTCTTCCCCCTGTGGATGGGGACAATCGGGAGAGGGGGGGCTTTGCTCTCTTCCCAGAGCTCATCTGCTGCCCCTAGTCCAGCTTCCAGGCTCACACCACTGCTCAAAGCTGGCATCATGTGGGCAACCTGAACATGGCCCTGGTGGCCACTGGCTTTTCTTTTTCCCAACTGCTGGACCCAACTCCCTGGTAACCGCAGGACATGTTAACTCTTTTACCTGCTACTGCTTACAGAAGGCTATCTAAAAACTACCAGGTGTCTTCTGAACAGTCACTGTAGCCTTGAATGAGGCACTGCTAACTCCTCACAAAACAGAAAGACAACCTGAAACTTTCTGACTGGTGGCCTCCTTGAGTTTCACAACAATCTACTTTGCTCACATTCCACCAGGCTGCCCCAAGGCTGCATGTTGTCCTGCAACTGCTGGACTGAACACAATTTGGGTCAAGCTAAATGGCAAGAAAATCATCTGGCAGAGAAACAAGGCACCCTCCACCAGATACAGATGGGTAGACAGAGCTACTTCTGAAGAAATAGTGAACATTTACTTAAAAACTATCTTCAGGGTGGCACCTGTGGCTCATGGAGTAGGGCGCCAGCCCCATATACCGAAGGTGGTGGGTTCAAACCCGGCCTCAGCCTAACTGCAAAACAGAAAAATAGCCGGGCATCGTGGCAGGCGCCTGTAGTCCCAGCTACTTGGGAGGCTGAGGCAAGAGAATCGCCTAAGCCCAGGAGTTGGAGGTTACTGTGAGCTGTGTGACACCATGGCACTCTACCGAGGGCGATAAAGTGAAACTCCGTCTCTACAAAAAAAAAAAAAAAAAACTATCTTGAGGAAATTTTACTTTGTGGTAAAAACAGAAGCACAGACATTCCCACATAGTATATGTCATTCCTACAAAGGGCCCGCCAGTTCCTACAGGAAGGCAGCTCTCCCCTGCACAGAGCACTTAGCTGGGGCACCTTTGGAAATGTAGGCAACTGTGGTTGTCATGTGACCAAAAGGTCCCTTTGATACTTAGTGGGCAAGGGCCAGGGATGCTAAACATCAGCAAAATGTCAACAGTGTCCCCACTAAAAGCAGAACTTTGGAAAACATTTAACTGTAATAGCTCATTTGATCTTTTTGATGCTCCCAAGTTCTTATTTCCATTAGTCACCACAAATGGACAAATGGGCAGGACTTACCTCCTTGCACTGAGTACAAGCTACTATAAGGACCAATGACAAGGAAGCAATGGCATGGATATCACTTTCCACCATGAATGAGCTGGGCCATACATTCCTGGTGAACAACCATTGAGTAAAACTGAAGGAAGAGAAAAGAGCTTCTGTTGAGAGTTCAGAGCTAATTGTACAGGCTGGCTTAAAAACATTTTATAGCTTGTGAATGAGATTAAGGGCCCAGATGCTTTTATACAAAGAATAAAAATACACCCATGGCGCTAATGACGGGGATACATTCTAAGACACCGTTAGGTGACCGTGTACAAACACAGACCTAGACAGTGCAGCCTCTGGCTCCTAGGCCTCAACACCTGCCCAGCAGCTGCTGCAATAACATGACACACAGAAAAGGGTGCAGGAAGACCTGGTGTTACAAGCTCAGAGAACTAGTGTCGACTGAAACATCCTTCTGTGCCACATGACTAGCAAGATATGAAAACAGAGGCGGAATCTGTATGGTTCTTTTTACGCTTAAAAATGACTAGCTGGCAGGGAAGCACCTGTGGCTCAGTGAGTAGGGCGCTGGCCCCATATACCGAAGGTGGAGGGTTCAAACCCGGCCTCGGCCGAACTGCAAAACAAAAAAATAGCCGGGTGTTGTGGCGGGTGCCTGTAGTCCTAGCTACTCGGGAGGCCGAGGCAAGAGAATCACCTAAGCCCAGGAGTTGGAGGTTGCTGTAAGCTGTGTGACGCCACAACATTCTACCAAGGGCGATAAAGTAAGACTCTGTCTCTAAAAAAAAAAAAAAATGACCAGCTAGCAATGTAATCCCAAACCTTCACTATCAGGATGAAGTTATAAAAGTTTTTTAACTATTTTTTTAATCTCTTAAAGTAACAGTACCCCTTTTTCTTTGACATATACATATATATAAGTCCTGCTAAATAATCTTTTTTTTTCCTTTTTTTTTGGTAGAGACAAGAGTCTCACTTTATCACCCATGGTAGAGTGCCCTGGCATCACACAGCTCACAGCAACCTCCAACTCCTGGGCTTAGACGATTCTCTTGCCTCAGCCTCCGGAGTAGCTGGGACTACAGGCGCCCGCCACAACGCCTGGCTATTTTTCTGTTTTGCAGTTAGGCCGAGGCCGGGTTTGAACCCGCCACCTTCAGTACATGGGACCGGCGCCCTACTCGAAGAGCCACAGGCGCCGCCCTGCTAAATAATCTTTTGGGAGAGGAGTGGAAAGTGTGTGCCTCCGTAGGCCATAGGTGTCCATCATCTGCTGTAGATCTCCAGGGTCCTATGATTCCCTTCCCAACTACCATTTTAATTAGGTAGCTCTTTTTTTGTGAGACAGAGCCTCAAGCTGTCGCCCTGGATAGAGTGCCTTGGTGGCATCACAGCTCACAGCAACCTCCAACTCCCGGGCTCAAGCGAGTCTCCTGCCTCTGCCTCCCAAGTAGGTGGGACTACAGGTGCCCGCCACAACGCCTGGCCATTTTTTGGTTGCAGCCGTCATTGTTGTTTGGAGGGCCCGAGCTGGATTCGAACCAGCCAGCTCAGGTGTACGTGGCTGGCGCCTTAGCCCGTTGAGCCACAGGCGCCGAGCCAGGTAGCTCTTTTTTGTTGAGACAAGGTCTCACTCTGTTGCTCAGGCTAAAGGGCAGGGGCTCAATCACAGCTCACAACATCCTCAAACTTCTGGTCTCAATGAATTCTCCCACCTTAGTTCGCAAAGTGCTAGGATTACAGAGAAGAGTATTAATTAAATTTTTAGATGAGGCAGACTTTTGTCTCTGCTGCTAGACTGCAGGCTCTGAGTTCCGATTTCTTCACCCACGCACCCTCGGCACCTGGCACCGGGTCTCCTACTTCATGAGAGCTGACGGAATGAGGGAATTGGAAAGGTAGAGCAAACCCTTGCAGGCCAGGAAGAGCAAGCATTTGGACTAAGGTAAAGGGAAGTCACTCACGGGCTTTAAGCAAAGAGCTACAATAAAACTGCTATTTCCCAAAAGCCACTTTGGCTCCAGTTAGTGATGGATTTGAAGGGAATAAAAATGAACCAAAAACCAACAGGTGAGGGGCAGAGAAGAAAGGAGAGTGTGGGGGGCGGAGAGAGCTGCGGGGGTGAGAGGGGAGGAACGGAGAGAGGAAAGGGAAGGGTAGAGGGAAGGAGACAGACAGGGAAGGAGAGGAGGAGAGGGGAGGAAGAGAGTAGAGTTACGGTCGTTAGGGTTTGAGAACCTCCATTACTAGACGCAGACTGGCGGCGGGCGGGGGGCCCCCCGAACGCCACTCTGCACCCACCACGGTTCTGCTCCGCACGAGCTGGCTGCCCGGGTCCCGGGGCGCGAAGGCCCGCAAGGCGTCGGCAAAGAGCCAGCGGCGGAGCTGCAGGGCGTGGCGCGGCCGGAGCAAGCGCGCGAGGAAAGCCACCCCGCCCCTGCCAGACTTACCGCAGGTCTCACAGCCCGGCCCCCGGCACAGCCCCGTCGGCGCGGAAGTGAGCGTAACGTCACGTCCGGCCCCGTCCGGCCCCGTCCGGCCCCGCCTGGCCCACGGACGGTGGCCTGCTGGCCAGGGAAGATGCAGCTGCCCCCAGCACTGTGCGCCCGCCTGGCTGGGGGGTCCGCGGCGGCCGACCCGCTGCCAGTGGAGCGGGACCCCGCGGCCAGGGCCGCACCCTTTCGCTTCGCTGCGCGTTTGGTACGGTTCCCGCGAGAACACGAGTTCTTCGAGGTGCGCGGCTGAGAAGGGAGGGCAGGTGTCGTATCGGGCGGGACCCAATTTCTAGGATGGGGCGGAGCCCACAGAGAGTGTGGCCTAAGTCTGGGGAGGGCCCGGAGTCCACAAGGGGGGGGCATGGGCGGGGCATGGGTCGGAGCCCACTCTGGGTGGGGCCTAAGGCTTGTAGCGGAACCTCAGCCCACGGCGGGCGGGCCTAAGGCCTGGGCGGGCCCCAGTCCGCGGTAGGCGGGGTGTGAGGCCTGAGGCGGGACCGAGCCCACAGGAGGAGGGGCTCAAGACCTGGAAAGGGGCGGTAGGCCGCAGTGGGCGGGGCCTAATCCCGGGGGCATGGCTGAAGCCGGTGTGGGTGGGGCCGTGAGGCTCCCTGCCCAGCCCACAGCGCGTTTCCTCTGCAGGACGGGGATGTACAGCGTCACCTCTATCTCCGGGACGTGCTCTCTCAAGTGGCTGAGGCGCCAGAGAGACCCAGGTGAGCGGCAAGAAGGAGTCTAGTTCTGGGGCCACCGCTCTACTGACCCTGCAGTGGGAGTTTGACTCTGCTGCCCGCCGCTTACTCCACGTACTCCTCGCTTAGTCTGCTGTGGGCATCCTATTCGTGGAAAGAGACTGGCTGGCAAGAGAAGCATCAGAGCTTTAAGGGCATTTTCTTAAAGGGAGACCGAGTGCATCCCCCTGAGATGGTCTCCTCTGCAGGGTGCCCGAGTTCACGTGTCAGGTGGCAGGCTGCTGCCAGGTATTCGACGCCCTACATGACTACGAGCACCACTACCACACGCTGCACGGAAACGTCTGCTCCTTCTGCAGGCGGGCCTTCCCCTCAGGACACCTGCTCGATGCCCACATCCTGGAGTGGCACGATTCCCTCTTCCAGATCTTGTCGGAGCGGCAGGACATGGTGGGTGAGATCGCCATACTCTGGCCAGGGCAGGGGTCAGAGTACCGCCCCAGCTCTCTGTCCAGGGCAGGCTGGGGGTCACAGGGGTCGAGGTGGGGCTGGTGAGGGTGAGGCTGTCTCTGTTTCAGTACCAGTGCTTGGTGGAAGGCTGCACAGAGAAGTTCAAGACCAGCAAAGCCCGGAAGGATCACCTGGTAAAGCTTCACTTGTATCCTGCAGATTTCCGGTTTGACAAGCCACAGAAAGGCAGAGGGTAGGTGGGCCTCAGTGCCACACCCCTTGGTTTTATAAAAGCCTTGGACAGACTCTGAAGTGATAGTCAGCATCTGTGTCCCACTGAACACAGCTGAGACCCTGACCATAGGGCACATCAGCCAGAGGGTGTTGCACAGGTGAGCATGGTGTTGCCTATGGCCACTGGCTGCAGGCATGTGGGAAGGGACCTCCCCAGCTCTATGCCAGGTGACTGGCTGGCATGTCCCTCCCAGTTGCAGGCCCTCGGGCTTCACGCTTGCCCTCGTGGTGTTTGTATAGAAGCTTGACAAGAAAGCCCTTAATTTATGAATACTATACTGTTTAGAATTCACTGTGGGGAATAGCTTCAGGAATAATTTTTTAAATTGCATTGAGCTTCTTTGCCTCTTTTTTTAACTGATTATTTTATTTTATTTTAGTTTGCAGGCAGAGTTTCACTTTGTTGCCCCCGGTGGAGCGCTGTGGTGTCATAGCTCACAGCAACCTCAAACTCTTGGGCTCAAGCAATTCTCTTGCCTGAGCCTCCCAGGTAGCTGGGACTATAGGCACCCACCACAACGCCAGGCTATTTTTAGAGACAGGGTTTCACTCTGGCTCAGGCTGGTCTCAAACTCCTGAGCTCAGGCAGTCCATCCACCTCGACCTCCCTGAGTGCTAGGATTACAGGCATGAGCTAAGATGCCTGGCCATAAGTACTTATACATAAAGTAATTGTCGGCTTGGCGCCTGTGGTTCAACGGGCTAAGGCGCCAGCCACGTACACCTGAGCTGGCGGGTTCGAATCCAGCCTGGGCCCACCAAACAACAATGGTGGCAGCAACCAGAAAAAAAAAAAAAAAAAGGCCGGGCGTTGTGGTGGGCGCCTGCAGTCCCAGCTACTTGAGAGGCGGAGGCAGGAGACTCGCTTGAGCCCAGGAATTGGAGGTTGCTGTGAGCTGTGATGCCA
>CAUYRH010042084.1:0-47154 GCA_963574655.1 Perodicticus potto | reverse complement strand
CCACAAAACAACAATGGTGGCTGCAACCAAAAAATGGCCGGGCGTTGTGGTGGGCGCCTGTAGTCCCAGCTACTTGGGAGGCTGAGGCAGGAGACTCGCTTGAGCCCAGGAGTTGGAGGTTGCTGTGAGCTGTGATGCCACAGCACTCTATCCAGGGTGACAGCTTGAGGCTCTGTCTCAAAAAAAGAAAAAAAAGAAAGAAAGAAAAAGAAGAATGGGTTACACCTGTGGCTCAAAGGAGTAGGGCACCAGCCCCATATACTGAAGGTGGTGGGTTCAAACCCAGCCCCGGCCAAAAAAAAAAAGAAAAGAAGAATGGTAGAATATGTATTATTAACATTGTCAACAGGGCTCATCTCCTTTAGTGGTGGGATAAGTAACTTTTATGCTTTCATTTTCTTTTGTACTTTTACGTGCTTTAAAAATGTTTTTTAATAAGCATGATGTTACTTCTAAAATTAGAATCTATAGAAGAACCCAAGGGAAAAACTGGTCAACATATGGAAGTTGTCAACATGAGGCCCACTGTACTGAGACCTACATGTGGTGCATGTCTAGTCCATGAAGATTAGGTCAGCTTAAGGAGGTGGTCAATGCAGGGAGGTGGTCAACTATCGAGGTTCTACTATATCTTTAAAAGCTAATAAGCTAGGATTAAGTGACTTCTTAAGATGCCCCTAGGTTATGAATCCTTGAGCATTCCCCTATTGCTGAGAGCTTTAACAGTCTACTTCTGGGGTCACTTGAAAAAATAAAGCCAGACAGATTGCTCAGTTGTCTACCAAAGGGGAGGCTGAGAAATAAGTGCCCAGATAGCTAGATGACTTTGTTCCTACTCAGTGTTGTGCTGACCTGGCTGTGGCTGCCATTGGCCACTGGTACTTGGTCAGTTGATGGTCCTCCCAGTTAAAGACCTAGAGAACTCCAGTGAGCTGAAGCTGCAGGGCCATGGGACTTACGATAACTGCCGCAGCAGCTCTGTGGAGCTCTTCCCGCCGATACAGTTGAGAGCAAGCCGTGGCTGGGGCATGTCCTGGAAAAAAGGAACCTGCAGTGAGGGAGATACGGCTCTATGTGAGGGGTCTGAGCTTGCTACAAATGCTATTTCCCTGGCCCAAGTGCTATGTGAGGAGGCGTGAAGACAGAGGGATGTTTATGCCTTCAAACTTGCTTTTTGCTCTGCCCAGAAAGGGCCTTTCCTATTTCAGAATCTGGTTCAAAACTTAGCTCCTCTGGGGCAGAACAGGCAAAGAGCATCTATGTTCAGTTTCAGTGGAGTTCAGCGCCTGGAGTGTGCCTCTTCCCAGTTCTTATGACTCAGTTTATATGAGATGTGCTTATCTACCACTTCAAAGTTTATCAGAGGCATATGTTCTTGAGTGAATATGTTATCTTTGGTCTTTCTAGATGGTTCAGTACAAAAAGGCTGAGACAGAATTTGATCTCTCACTAGGTGGGTTGGAGGGGGTGGGTGTTCTGGAAGGTTAAGAGGTTTTGAGTTCAGAGAAACTTGAGGCCAGCCCTGACTCTACTACCCATTAACTATGTGGTCTTGGTCAAGTTCTTTATCTCTTCTGTGTTTTGGTTTCCTCATCTATAAAACAAGTAACAACTCCTTTGTAGCTCCTGTGGGTATTATCAGATGAAACGTAACACAGGTGCTTAGGAAACATTATTTCTTTTCTTTTGCTTCCCTCTTTGTGCCTCTGTTTCTCCAAGTCTTCTCTTAGCTTTTTTTTTTTTTTTAATTTTCATTTATTTATTTATTTATTTGAGAGTCTCACTTTGTCATCCTTGGCAGAGTGCTGTGGCATCCTCTCTTAGCTTTAAGAGTCACACCAACTGTGAAACTACAAATGTTTAAAACTGTAAATTATATAGCATTTCCTGGACTCTGTTTCTCCTGCCTCCTTCACGGCATCTGGGCATTTAATGCATGCTGCCCCTGCTAAGGGGAATGGGCTTTACCTATCCAAGAAAAGGACAGGGAGGTTTCAGAGAGGAAAGATGGGACCAGGCCCCAGTTCTATTTCTTTTTTTTGAGACAGACTCTTGCTCTGTTGCCCCAGGTACAGTGCAGTGGTACCATCATAGCTCACTGTAACCTCAAACTGCTGGGCTCCCAAGGAACTGGAACTACAGGTGTGTGCCACCACCTCTGGTTAATTTTTCTATTTTTAGTAGAGACAAGGCGTCTCATTTTTGCTCAGGCTGGTCTTGAACTCCTGAGCTCGAGTTAGCCTCCCATCTCGGGCTCCCAGAGTGCTAGGATAACCAACGTGAGCCCTTGCACCTGGCCTCCCAGGTACCTTAAAGATGTTTTTCATTTCAGGCCTTCTTAACTCCTCCTCTGTGATGACGTGTTCAGCCCCCAGATTCTTCAGTCTGTCTGTCAGTTTCTGGATGTCAGGTCTGGAAGCCAAACACAATCCAAGGTCCCTGGTCACACCTGCTGGCTTTCTCACCAAAAACTCCCAGGACCCTCCGCCATAGCTGTGAAAACCCATGTTTCTTTTTGCAGGAAGCTGGGATTGGGTTTAAGTAAGGTTTTGAGCAGGGATCAACCAGCTAATTTCAACAGGCTCTAGTAGTTTCCTCACAGGGATGAGAGAGCTACACTGGGTGGCCTCTACAGCCCCTGCCACTTCAAGAATGCTAGAAACCATCTGTTCCCAGGGAGAATGTATTTCACTTCCTGATTTTTCCTATTGAAGAGAAAAACTCCACTTTCTTTCCCTACTCTTTTCAAGGGGCTCTTCAGAGCATTGTGCAAACTCTGGCCCAGGAACAGCTCTGGACCTCTCTGGCTAAGGCATACAGTATAATTTTTGTTAACACAACTGAGGGGATGGGGAGTTGAAGTGAGTACCAATTCTCCTACTAAGACTGGACATCCATGACAGACACACCTCATTTGTGGACAATGAGGCTTAAAGGAACTGGACGATATGATGGAAAGAGAACAAGTGAGGAAATGAAATCTGCTGCTGACTTGCTGTGTCTTCATAAGCAAGTTGCTTCCTCTCTGAAAGCTGTTTCCTCATCTGTAAAAGAGAGATGACAAACCTGCCTCTCCTTCACATCTCACATATGCAAGGGGAAAAAAAGGGCCTTGGGGTCAGATAGTTTGCAGAAAGAATAAAACAGTTCCGAACATTCCCAAATAACAACCATGGTTTGGAAAACATGGGGTTGTCACAAGACAAGAGTCTCAAACACTCTTAGCTGTTCAGTAGGGGAAGTCTCCACTTCTTTCCTGCTCTCTCTTTACATCTGAGATTCACAAAAGCCACCCTGGCTTCATTCCTCTGGACTGACTCATCTGTGTCAACTGCCAATTGTTAGTGAACCATAAAGGCGGCCAATCTCTGCCTATGCAAGGGCGCCATCTGGTGGCCATGTGGGCACCACAAGGTGTGAAGTTGAAGGCCAAAGTTCTGGTGTGGAATTAGGTTCCCCACGCACCTGTCTCGGACCACGTTGATGGTCCTCAGGCCCAAGGCTGCGGCAATCTGGATGACTGCTTGTCCCACTCCACTGTTTGATGCATTCTGGATAACAGAATCCCCTATGGAGCCAGGAAGACACCCAAGTCAAGCCTTTGAGCTCTGTAATGAGTCAGGGGTTCCTGGCAAGAGATGACAGTCCTCAGGCTCAAAAACGGCCTGAGCCATCTCAGACCTTGCACTGTTGCTCACCATTCCCCTAGTGACTTCCAAACTTTCACAATACCCTTGATGCCTCCCAGAACTTGGCGACTTAGTGTCTACATACTGTCTACATACTTAGACTTAGTGTCTACATACTTAGAGACATACTGTAGACCAGCAGTTCTCAACCTGTGGGTTGCGACCCACAGTAACTGTATTAAAGGGCTGCGGCATTAGGAAGGTTGAAACCACTGCTGTAGACCCTGCTGTGTAAAATGTTTTACATCCTTCTTTATCCTCCCAACTCTTTTTTTTTAATTGAGACAGAGGCTTGGCGCCTGTGGCTCAATAGGCTAAGGCGCCAGCCACATACACCTGAGCTGGCGGGTTCGAATCCAGCCTGGATCCACCAAACAACAATGATGGCTGCAACCAAAAAATGGCCGGGCGTTGTGGCGGGCGCCTGTAGTCCCAGCTACTTGGGAGGTGGAGGCAAGAGACCAGCTTGAGCCCAGGAATTGGAGGTTGCTGTGAGCTGTGATGCCATAGCACTGTATCCAGGGTGACCGCTTGAGGCTCTAACTCAAAAAAAAAATAAATAAATAAAAATAAAAAAAATAAAATAAAAATTTAATTGAGACAGAGTCTTACTTTGTCACCCTCTGTAGCGTGCTGTCATGTTATAGCTCACAGCAACCTCAACTCTTGGGCTCAAGTGGTCCTCCTGCTTTAGCCTCTTGAGTAGCTAGGACTACAGGCACCTGCCACAATGCCCAGCTATTTTTTGAGACAAGGTCTCACTCTTGCTCAGAGATGCTCTCAAACTCCTGAGCTCAGGGAATCCACCCACCTCAGCCTCCCAGAGCTAGGATTATAGGCCCACCGTGACTGGCCTGGCCTGCCCTGTCTTGCTTGTACATAGGGCCATTTCTATCAAAAGCTTGCAGCTTCTTGAGCGGAAGGGCCATGGCTTATTCCTCTCTGCATTGTTTAATACAGGGGCACCACCTTCAAATGGTATGAAATAGTATTAGAGCCACACTGGGAAAACTGGCAGCCCCTGAAACAGGGTCCTACTAACAGTTTTGTGGTCAAAGCCCAGATTAGCTTTGGAATCAGCCAATGGGGAAGGCAGTTGTGGGCTCTAGAATGAGATGGACCTGGGTGTGAGACCCAGCTTCACTAATGACTACAACTAAATAAATGAGACGGGGCAAATCATGACCTTTTTGAAGTTTGGTTTCCTCCCCATAAAATGAGAGTCCTGGGAGCAATGACCAAAAAAGTCCCTTATGAGAGTGAAATGCATCGTGTCCAGGAAAGTGCTCTGTTAACTTTAAGTTGCTATCTGGTTTTTGAGAGGCAGTAGGGATGCATGACAGAGGACTTCCTGGAAGATGAATGCCCATTTTCCTTTACCAGGGGTCAGAATACAGGATGTCACTCCTTAGTGGATTATGCCTCAATGTAGCAGGTTGCAAGCAGCCTTTTTTAAAAGTTAAAATTGAGGAGACTATAATAAAAAGTAACAGTGCATCATTGCACATAGTAAGAGTAACTATTGTTCTAAGAACCTTTAGTTTCCATTATAAGTAGTATTTATATCGTCATATATGTATATACTGGATAGATGTAATTCTTACTACAAGTCGAGATCCTAAGTTTTTTAACTATGATCTCACTCATGACACATCAGTGTGAAAAAGAAAAGTAGAGCGATGCACAGTGGGCATTTAAGGGTCAGAACACCTAGATCTGTGCACCCCAGGTATAGGTTAAGTCAGAGGGGGCTTAAGGGAAGGAGATGCAGGGGCAACTGTCTGGTACACTAGGACTCCAGCAAAGGTCTCTGGTCATGCCTGCTGGCTTTCTCCACTGAAGGCTCCCATGACCCCTCCTGCCACAGTGCGGAGAACCCATATTTCCCTTTGTGGGAAGCTGGGACAGGCTTTTAGCCAGGCCCTGGGTAGTGGATGGTCACCTAATTTCACCATAGTCCAACAGTTCTGAGTCTCATTTTCCTTACTGGTATGAGAGAGGTAGCTAGGGTGATTTCTCCAGCCCCTGCCAGCTCACAGATATGCACAGCATGTTGGAGAAGGCCAAGAGGCCCTTTTTCCCGTGGGGCAACTCTCAAGCAATGGGGGATAAGAATTGGTGGAAAACTGGCCCAGATTCCTGTCGTTTAAAGGTTAATTCTGCAGTGGATTTGATGAGGATTTTCAAAGGGTCCCCAGCGGACTGAGCAGTAGTTGCCCAGCACAGTGCCAGCCTTCATGGGCTCTGCCTCCATGTGTCTTGCTCTCCCCACTTGCTCACTCCTGCTTCCTGGGATCACCATCCAAATGGTCTGTCCCCCCCCGCTATCCTATTCTCAAGCTCTGCTTTCCAGGGAACCCCAACAAAACACCTGGCTTTGTCATTTACTTGCTGAGTGATCTTACACAAACAGTTTACCTCTCTGGACCTTGGTCTCCCTGTTGATAAAAAGGAAGAAGAAAAGCAATAGGCACTGTATGCTGGGTGCTGTGTTTGAGTGTTACACTGCAGTGTTTGATGAACCTCAGGGCTTTTTTTTTTTGAGACAGAGTCTCAAGCTATCCTTCTGGGACAGCCTTTTTTAAAATTGCACCTGGCCCCTCAGAGCTCTTTATTCTCCATTTTACAGAGGAAAAAATCTGATGATGTGAAAGGTGAATTCACAGTTAGTGAAAGGTGATGCTTGAGGTCAGACCTAGGTTGTTTATCTAGGGCTTGAACTCTTAACCAATGATGTTGGTGAACTCACTGCACTGCTTTGAAGATTTAATGCACTCAATGGGGATAATGCCTGTGAAGGCACTTATGTGACCTGGAAAGTGCTATGTAAATGCTGAGTGGAATTATTAACACTAAGTTCAGCGTTTTACTGAAAACACAGAGGTTGTGCCTATCTTGTCTGGCTTTGAATCCCTAGAGCTTAGCACAGCGCAACACATTTTTGCTGAGTGTCAGAATTCCATTCCGAGCTCTAGGGAATGTGACCCCTTAGCAGTTTTCAAGAGTATACTCTTCGTGAAGTTTCAACATTGGTTCCTAGGAGCCCGGCTAACATCGTTCTAAGTGAAAGCTACAATGACATATTTTCCCAGGTTAGAGACCCATCACCACCATGGACCTCTCACTGGCAAGTTCCCATGGTCTCAGGGTCAGGATTTGGGCTGCACCCCAGCTGGGAGACCCAGGCCTGCTCCCCCACCTGCAGTACCTTACCTGGCTGCAGCTGCTCGAAGTCCATCAACATCCTGTAGGCTGTGCAGGGATTAACACTCAGGGTGGCAGCAGTCTGAAGAGGGATGTCACTTGGAACTCTCATCAGTGCTTCCTCGCTGAACACAGCCTCAGTCCGCCAGGTTCCTGAGTCAGGGGATGAGGCCAGGATCATGAGAAAGGACCCTTTTGTACCCCAGCTCCTCCTCAGGGGATGGGCATTGAAGACAGCAGACTCTGAGTAATGCTTAGAGAAAAAAAAAAAAACCCTGGAAGTCCCTTTCCATGTCTTTTTCTCATGATAATTACACAAGCTAGGCCCTTACTCCCATTTAAACAGTGTGGTAAGGGTGGTTCAGAAGAGGCTGTATCTCTGAGTTACCATTAGATTTAGCTAGGTCACTGCACTCTGGAGGCAAAATACTGCAATAACACCACCACCAGGGCAAGAGTGGCTGAGAGGCCCCCTTTTACCTGCAAAGCCCTCATTCTTCTTATCTAGGGCAGGTTGACTTGGATGGTATTATGGAAAAACGCATGAAAGTAGAAGATACTCTAATATGTAAATGATGTTGTAATCTGTAAATGATACTATAGTACAAATCAAATGAGATACAGAAAGTGAAAAAAAAAAACTCTGTAAGCTGGAAAGAAATGACCATAAAGCCTCATCCCACATATTAGTTCCAGACAAAAGAATCACAGAATGTTAATACTGAGAAGGCCCCCATGGAGTTTCTAGTTTGAACTCCTTAAGTAGCAGGGGAGGAAAATGAAGCAATGACTTCCCCAAAGCCACCTGGCTCATCTGGGCAGAGCTGGAACTAGAACCTGGGTATCTGGCTGCCCCCTCACATCTGGAGTTGTCATTCTATGCCCACTGTGGCAGGTACTTTAATGCCGACATGGTCCTTACTTTCACACGAGTGGAATAGAACAGGTGAAAAGAAAAACAAGCAAATAAAGTAATCCTAAGTTATAAAGAGACAGCGATGGTGAGAGAATTATTTTTAAATTTTTTTTTTTTTTTGGCTGGGTGTGGTGGCTCATGCCTACAATCCTAGCACTCTGGGAGGCTGAGGTCTGAGCTCATGAGTTCAAAACCACCCTGAGCCAGAGCGAGACCTCATCTCCAAAAAAAGAAAAGAACAGCTGGGAGTTTTGGCAGGTACCTGTAGTCCTAGGTACTTGGGAGGCTAAGGCAAGAGAATCATTTAAGCCCAAGAGTTTGAGGTTGCTGTGAGCTATGATGCTACAGCACTCTACTGAGGGTGACAAAGTGAGACTATCTCAAAAAAAATTTTTTTTTTTTTTGCAGTTTTTCTTTGGCCGGGGCTGGGTTTGAACCCACCACCTCTGGCATATGGGGCCAGTGCCCTACTCCTTTGAGCCATAGGAGCCGCCCTATTTTTTTTTTATTTTTTAAAGACAAGAGTTTCACTCTGTTGCACAGGCTAGAATGCAGTGGCATTATCATAGCTCACTGATGCTTCTAATTCGGGGGCTCAAGTGATTCCCTACCTCAGCCTCCTCAAGTAGCTAGAACTATAGATTAGCTGCCAGCACGCTCAGCTAATTTTTAAGTGTTTTTTGTAGAGATGTGGGTCTTACTATGTTGTTCAGGCTAGTCTCAAATTCCTAGCTCCAGGCAATCCCCCTGCCTTAGTTTCCCAAAGCACTGGGATTATAGACATGAGTCACTTTTTTTTTTTTTTAAATTCTCCTTTATTTTGTGTGGGAGAATTGGCTGAGACTCAAGTCAAGAATGGCTCCTATGGGGGGGTTAACAAGCTAAGAGTGAAAGGAGAAGGATACTAACCACTCAGAGAGCACAAAGAACATCACATGCAGAGACTCTGAGGGGAACAGATAGAAGAATGGGGCTGGAGGAATCCACACGGGAGGGCAGAGTGATGGAAAGAGCAGCTTGAGATGTGGCTGTGGCTGACATGCAGAGCCAGATGAATGTTAGACTCCCAGGATGGTGACCTACAGTAACTGAGTTCCATGTCAATCACTCATCTGTACGTACATGAATACATATGTATCAAGAGTCTGTTTCATAGAACAATATTTACCCTTACGATGTGTGATATACTCTTTTACTATTCTGCTCTGATGAATTTTAGTTAAAAAAGTACTATTTGCAGGCTCGGTGCCTGTGGTTCAACGGGCTAAGGTGCCAGCCACGTACAGCTGAGCTGGTGGGTTCGAATCCAGCCCGGGCCCACCAAACAACAATGATGGTTGCAACCAAAAAATGGCCAGGCGTTGTGGCGGGCGCCTGTAGTCCCAGCTACTTGGGAGGCGGAGGCAAGAGACTCGCTTGAGCCGAGGAATTGGAGGTTGCTGTGAACTGTGATGCCACGGCACTCTCTCCAGGGTGACAGCTAGAGGCTCTGTCTCAAAACAAAACAAAACAAAACAAAACAAAAGTACTATTTGCAAACCAACACATTGATATAACTAACGGGCCACAACCTATAGTCTGACAACATAGGGCTCAAGGTCATGGTATGGAGAGTGGATCTTACCTTAGTGAATGGGAAGCCTCTAACAAACTTTAAGAGGAGCCTCGGGTGATCTGATTTAAGCTTTAAGATCACTCAGCCAGGTACAGTGGCTTATGCCTCTAATTTTAGCATTTTGGGAAGCCAAGGTGGGAGGATCACTTGAAACCTGGAGTCTGAGACCAGCCTGAGCTTAGGTGTTCGAGACCAGCTTGAGCAAGAGTAAGACCCCGTTTCTACTGAAATATAAAAATTAGCCAGCACTGTGGCAGGCACCTGTAGTCCCAGCTATTCGGGAGGCTGAGGCAAGAGAAGCTCTTGAACCCGAGTTTGAGGTTACTGTGATCTATGGCATAGCACTCTATCCAGGGCGACAGAGTGAGACTCTGTCTTACTCTCAAAAAAAAAAAAAAAGAAAAAAAGAATCAGGGTGCCTGTGGCTTAAGGAGTAGGGGGCTGGCCCAATATGCCGGAGGTGGTGGGTTCAAACCCAGCCCCGGCCAAAAAAACTAAAAAAAAAGAAAAAAAAAATCTGGGCATGGTTGTAGGCACCTGTAGTCACTGCTACTTGTGGGGCTGAGGCAGGATGGTAACTTGAGCCCAGGAGTTGGAGGCTGCAGTAAACTCTGATGATGCCACTGCACTCTAGCCAGTGCAACTGAGTGAGACCCTTTCTCAAAAAAAAAAAAAAAAAAAAAAAAAAATCACTTTGTTGCTGGGTGGAAAAGACTGTGGGTTGGGGATGGGCAGGTGGAAATGAGAGGCCAATCAGGTGTTTGTAGGGATCCAGCGTAGGAGATGATGGCTGCCTAGACCAGGACTTTGGCAGAGGGGGTGAAGAAGAGAAGATGGATATTTTTGTTTTGAAGAGAGAAGCAACAGGATTTGGTGAGGACTAGGTGAGAGGGACAGGACCATACTCATGCAGGCAGGATCCTGTATGAAGAAGGGTTGAAGAGGATGGCCCTTGGAGTCAGAGAGGCTCCAGTCATGGCTCAGCCATGTACTCACTTTATCACCTTAGGGAAATTCCTTGGTGCCTTGCTGGCTCAGTGTCTGGTGGCTGTAATATCTCAGGGCCCTTGGCCTACACTTCCAAAGTCCTTTGGTGCCCACTTACTGGTCAGTTGCTAACAGTATCCTGCCACTATGTGGTCCAGCTATGGGAAATAGGGGGCAGCCTAGGCAATACTAAATGTGCTGCAGGAGGTGGGAAACTATGCGGGCTTTAGGGACTAGGAACTGGGGAGGGGGGCAGGAACACTCTTTATTAAAGGATGTGCCAATTCCAGAGTAGGTATGTAGCTGAGAAAATAAGAGGCTGAGAAGTTGAAGGATTCCTCTAGAATTCAGAAGGTGCCTTGGCATTTTCTTGGCTCTCCCCACTGAGTCTCCAAATCTTTGTAATCATCTCTCTCATTCATTTTAGCTAACATTTACTATACTCTGCCCCACATACTTAGTGCAGGGTTTTCTATGCATGAAGTCAAGGAGGTTTTCTAATTCCCCTTATGGCACGATGATAGAAATCCAGCCCTTGAAATGGACTTCTGGAGCTTAGCAGTCCTTAATCCTCTTCTGAAGAGAGTCTGGGAGGGAGGCAGGCAGAGCTCCTGGTTATTTATTTTTTTAAGAGACAGAGTCTCACTATGTCGCCCTGGGTAGAGTGCTGTGACGTCACAGCTCACAGCAACCTCAAACTCTTGGGCTTAAGCAATTCTCTTGCCTCAGCCTCCCAAGTATCTGGGATTACAGGCGCCCGCCACAACACCCAGCTATTTTTTTGTTGCAGTTGTTTAGCTGGCCCAGGCCAGCTTCGAACCCACCATCTTCAGTGTTATGTGGCTGGCACCATAACCACTGTGGTACAGGGGCTGAGCCATGCTTGTGGTTATTGACAAGGGCTTTCAGGGTTTAAAGTAGAAACCCCAAGGCTTTGGAGTTGGAGAGACTGGCTCTGCCACTCACCAGTGTATGACTGTGAATTACCACTTCACCTTTTTTTGTGTTTCAGTTTTCCTGATCTACAAAATTCAGAGAATAACACTTATGTCATGGTGTGAAGATTAAACTAAATAAAAAATAAATAAATAAACTAAATGACATTTCTACAGAGACTATCACTGTGTCTAGTACATAGGAGGTGCACTTTGTTGCCCTTGATAGAGTGCCATGGTGTCACAGCTCACAGCAACCTCAAACTCTTGGGCTTAAGCGATTCTTTTGCCTCAGCCTCCCACGTAGCTGGGACTACAGACGCCCACCACAACGCTTGGCTATTTTTTTTGTTGCAGTTGTCATGGTTGTTTTAGCTGGCCTGGGATGGGTTTGAACCTGACACACTCAGTGTATGTGGCTGGTACCCTACCCACTGAGCTATGGGCACTGCCCCCTGTTGCTTTTATTGTATTGATTATGATTTCTAGGTTCTAGCTCTGAGAACTTCCATTCCTTTTTTTTTTTTTTTGTAGAGACAGAGTCTTATTTTATCGCCCACGGTAGAGTGCCGTGGCGTCACACAGCTCACAGCAACCTCCAACTCCTGGACTCAAATGATTCTCTTGTCTCAGCCTCCCGAGTAGCTGGGGCTACAGGTGCCCACCACAACGCCTGGCTATTTTTCTGTTTTGCAGTTCGGCCGAGGCTGGGTTTGAACCCGCCACCTTCGGTATATGGGGCTGGTGCCCTACTCGATGAGCCACAGGCGCCGCCCAGGACTTCCATTCCTCACTCTCGTGCAACTGACCTTCACCATCTCCATCATCTAATGTGGGGGTCAGCAAACTATTGCCCTTGGGCCAAATCTAGTTCACCACCTGTTTCCTTAAATAACATTTTATTGGAGCATAGCCACACTCATTTGTTTTTGCTTTCTTTTTCTTTTTATTAAATCATAGCTCTGTGTACATTAATGAGGTACAATGTGCTGGTTTTATATACCATTTGAAATATTTTCATCAAACTGGCTAACATAGCCTTCACCACATTTTCTTAGTTATTGTGTTAAGACATTTATATTCTACACTTAATAAATTTAACATGTACCCTTGTAAAATCCACCGTAGGTGTGATCCCACCAATTACCCTCCCTTCACCCATTCTTCCCTCACCCTTCCCCTCCCTCTCCTCTTTCCCCTTCTTTTTGGGTTATAGTTCGGTATGGCTTTCGTATGAAAGCTATCAATTAGTTTCATTCACTTGTTTATGTACTGGCTGTAAGTGTTTACAAAAGCAGAGTTGGGTGGTCCCACCAAAGATGGTATATCCTGCAAAGTCTAAAATATTTACGCTTTGGCCCTTTAAAAAAAAGTTTTCAATTGATCTAATGCATACAGAAGTTTAGCATTTGCAAAAATCACTGCATGATTGTGCTGCGTAAGAGTCTGTTGATATTTGCAAGGCAGTTAACTACTTGCTCCAATTCACGGGTGAAAAAACTGAGGGATAAAATTAGTTGTGACTTCAACAAGGTTATACAGAGGAGCTGGAAGAACCTGCATCTGACTCCCAGGCCAGAGTTCTATTTTTTTTTTTTTTTGAGACAGAGCCTCAAGCTGTCACCCTGGATAGAGTGCTGTGGCATCACAGCTCACAGCAACCTCCAATTCCTGGGCTCAAGCGATTCTCCTGCGTCTGCCTCCCAAGTAGCTGGGACTACAGGCGCCTGCCACAACCCCTGGCCATTTTTTGGTTGCAGTCGTCGTTGTTTGGCGGGCCCGGGCTGGATTCGAACCTGCCAGCTCAGGTGTACGTGGCTGGCACCTTAGCCTGTTGAGCCCCAGGCGCCGAGCCCCAGGCCAGAGTTCTATTAGTGCCCTGTGCTGCCTCAGGAAGGTGTAGAGCAGTGGTTCTCAACCTGCCTAATGCCGTGACCCTTTAATACAGGTCCTGAGGGTCACGACCCACAGGTTGAGAAATGCTGGTGTAGAGTGTTTTCCAGTGGGAAAGTCGGTTGGCAAAGATCTATCCACACCCTCTGGCCCAGTCTCTCCTGGGACTGGCTGCATGTGGGAAAAGGTGGGCAGCTCAGTACCATGAAAAATAGCCACAATCTGGGCAGCTGAGGACTTTGGTATAAAGGACCACCATTCTTACTAAACTGCAGTCTCTGTGAGAAGACCTCGTCTGTTCACTGCTGTATCCTAGATTCCAGCATGCTGCTGATGTTCACAAAATGCTTACTGAACAAACTGGCTTAACTGTAGTCCTCACAGTTATAAAATCCTCATCCTATCCAAATGGCACATTGCATAAAAGATCCACCTTTTCCCCAGGGAGGAATCTCTGGCTGCCACCACCACCACCACCACCACCATACATATAATTACCTGCAAAGCTGGCACATGTCCTCTATTCTCTCCAAATTCAAAGTATTAAGGCCTTTCACTTTAGTAGCTCTTGAATCCACTCCCTCTTTTCCAGGCCTAGGGTACCGTCTCATTCAGAACTTTGTTATCTGAAGCCTGAACTATTTGCTTATCTCCTTGAGGGCTTCCTTCCTCCATACTTTGCCTTTCCAGACCACTCTTTGCATTGCACAAATCTGATTAAATCATTCCTCTACTTAAGTCTCTATTGGGATCCCTCTGCCTGTGGATGCAGGCCCTCTATATCCCAGCTCCTGTCTACCTGTGATTACAGCACTTCTAATACTGTTTTGTATTAAGAGTTTTTCTATCCCTGGCCTCCCATCCTAGCTAACAGTACTTTGAGGGCAGGATTTCACTCTATTACCCAGGGTAGAGGGCCGTTGTGTCAGTCTAGACCACAGCCACCTCCAACTCCTGGGTTCAAGTGATCTTCCTTGCCTCAGCATCCTCAGTAGCTGGGACTACAAATGTGTGACACAACGGCTGGTTAATTTTTATACTTTTAGTAGAGATGGGGTCTCTCCCTTGCTCAGTCTAGTCTCAAACTCCTGAGCTCAAATGATCCTCCCTCCTCAGCCTCCTAGAGTGCTAGGATTACAGTGTGAGCCACCATGCCCGGCCTGTGTCTGATCCATCTTGGTGTGACCTTCACTCAGCACAGGGGCTGGCCCACAGCACTGGCATCAGTAGCTAGTAAATCCTTGCAGTTCTCAATCTGCTCAGATGGCTGGACTTTTAACCAGGGTGGTGCCATTCTTGACAGCTTCCTTGATCTCAGAGAAGCAAAACAGTTTGTAGTAGACCCCATTGTTTTTTCTGGCCTAGTATCTTTTTCTTTCTAGAAGGGCTCCTACCTAACCATAAGCCCCCACCCTCTATATCACAGAGGTGGGCAAGACACTCAGTCAGAGCAACTGGAGTGGCCCAACTCCATCTCCCAGGTGATTGGTTCAAGGCCCACTCAGGGCCATTCTGGTGGGTGGATATGGCTGTGCTGGACATGACTATGGAGGATGTACTCATTTGTACTCATCTGAGAACATCTCCGGATGACCTCAGGCTGCTGGAGGTATGTATTAGAGTGGATTTGAATTTTAGCTCCACCATTCACTGGATGAGTGACTCTTTACATTTATTGTTGTTTCATCTGCAAAATGGGAATAATAAAGTATTTACCTTACACTGTGGGAATAATTGAGTTGATATATGTAAAGTGCTTAGAATGGTAGAATGGTACATAGAACAAGGAGAGTTGCCAACAAATACCTGTTGCTGTGATTATAACATTATGTGGGGAGATCCTATCTGAGAACTAGTGAGAAAGAGTTCTAACTGCACTGAGATCCTGGATCAAACTGAACCTGAAGCTTTCTATCTTTTACACTTCTCAGTTCTACAAATCAATCATACTTTTTCTTTTTAAAAATATTTATTTATTTATTGAGATAGGGTCTCACTCTGTTGTATGGACTAGAGTGTAACAGCATCATCACAGTTCACTGCAACCTCAAACTTCTGGTCTCAAGTCACCCTCCAGCCTCAGCCTCCCAAGTAGCTGGGACTATAGGCATGCACCACCATGCCCAGGTAATTTTTTTATTTTTTGTAGAGGCAGGGTCTTGCTCATGCTCAGATTGGTCTAAAACTCCTGGGCTCAAGCTATCCTCCTGCCTCAGCCTCATTAAGTGCTGGGATTATAGGCATGACCTACTGCACCTGGTCCATTATTAAGCCTGTATACTTGCCTCCAGTAGGGGTGGGAGCTGAGTAAGGAGAGCAGTATTCTGTTTCTTTGCTCTGGAGGTGATGTACCTGCATTCCCATTTCCTCAGGCTCATGTTGATTGGAGTATGATTCTCTGCATCCCTACTTCCCTAAATCCTTGCCATGTGGTGCAACAGAGAATACAAATCAGATAAGCCCTGCCATCCAGGAGGTTCATATCTATAATTGAAGAAATCTCTAAACCAATAACCAATGATAGAGGGAGTGCTACAAATTCACAGGAAACAGAGGGCACTTGTGGTTCCTGTGTGTTCCTCTGTGTACGACAGAAAGAGAGAGTCTTGGGGAAGGATCGGAAAATTCCCCCTGGAGGAAGCTTCACTGGGTTGGACCTCTGATGGATTAATTTTGTTAGATAGGGATAAGCCAAAAATCATTTCATGTGGAGGAAGTAAAATGGGCAATGACACAAAGGCGGGCTTGGGAAATGGTGGAAAATCCCTTGTAGTCTCAGGAGAGGATTTGTGTATGGGCAAGGATTACATGAGTGAGAAAGTAAGTCAGAAAGGTAGACTGGGGCCACTTGGGGTGAGGCCTTGCAAAAGCCAATCTAAGGAGTAGGAGTTCCTTTGACATGTAATAAGTCATTGGTGAGTCTTATTTTTTAGCATGTGACAGTTTTTGAGGCACGTCCATTATGCACAGAGATCCTCACAGCAGCTCCAAGAGGGAAGTAGGACATACATTACCCACATATGGATACAGGAAGAGCTGAAGCTTAAGAAGTGAAGCCCTTGCCCCAAATCAAAGAGCAAAATGAGAAGTCCACTGGATTCTTGTCTCCTGTGTTCCCACTCCACTCCACTGTTAGGACCTTCTGAGTTATAAATAATTTACAGAGGCTCAACTCAAACTTGCTTAAAAAAAATAATAAAACCTGCATTGTTTTTACACTGAGCCAATGAGTGGATGTCTACAAAGTAGGTGAAACAGGATCTGGAGAAATGAAAAAGCTGCTGACACCTGGAGAAACTCACCCAAACCGGCATTTGTTGGAATCACCCAGTCTCCTGGCTTCAAACTAGTTACATCGCTGCCCACGGCCACCACCTGTCCAACACCTTCGTTCCCACCAACAGCAGGTAGCTTGGGAAGGAGGCCATAATTTCCTGAGGAAGAAGAGCATAAAGGGTCAACCAATGAAGTCTGGGCAGTGAAAGAGCATGGAGATTGGAGGCTTGACTCCCAACATGGAGCTGGGAGCCTCAGCTTCCTTGTCTGTTTTGGGGATAATACTCTTAGCGTATGTGGTTATTATGAGGATCAGATAAGATACAGAATGAGTACAGCATGTTGCAAGCACTTCACAGTTGTTGGCTCATTCCTCACTGCAATCTTCCCAAATCTGAAAAAGCCTCATATCCCAGAAAAGGGAGGCCAAGGAGGACTGCCACAGTCTGCAGTCAGCTCATCTGGGAACAGCTGCTGCTAGTCACAGGAATTTCACACCCACACCTGAGGAATATAAAGGAGGTGGCGGCTGAGCAAAAAAGCCAATTAACATAAGCCACAGAAACGAAGGTTACCTTGGATCATATTTATGTCAGATGGATTGATAGGGGCCGCCAGCATCTTCACATGGACGTCTGATCCTCCCACAGCAGCCAGCTCTAGTTTCTTCAGTCTAAGCACAAAGCCAGAGAGAGATGTTAACGTCACCTGGGGCAGACTGGGCGTCTTTCACTCAAATCATTTCCCCAAAGTAGGTCAGCAGCATATTTGAGCTGCCATGTGTGCCCAGGAATTTGGGTTCTGGTATAGAAGAGAGGTGCTACACAAAATTAGCACAGGGTACAGGTTAACTCTCTCACTAACTGCCAGTGGACAATCCCTAGTGGTGTCTCAACCCCACTGCACACTTTGTGACAAGAAACCTCTGCCAGCCTGGGTTAGCCTTGTGTTTCCCCAAACTTGCTTGGCTAAAGAAAGAATTACCCAGTAGCTGGATGTGGTGGGTCACCCCTGTAATCCTAACACTCTGGGAAGCCAAGGCGGGGGAGGGGGGATTGCTTGTGCTCAGGAGTTGAGACCAGCCGGAGCAAGAGCGAGACCCCCAGGGCGGCACCTGTGGCTCAAAGGAATACGGTGCCTGCCCCATATGCTGGAGGTGGCGGGTTCAAACCCAGCCCTGGCCAAAAACTGCAAAAAAAAAAAAAAAAAAAAAAAAAGAGTGAGATCCCCATCTCTTAAAAAAAACTAGCCAGGGGGCAGCACCTGTGGCTCAAAGGAGTTGGGCACTGGCCCCATATACCGGAGGTGGTGGGGTCAAACCCAACCCCAGCCAAAAACTACAAAAGCACAAAACAAAAACTAGCCAGCAGTTGTGCCAGGTGCCAGTAGTGCCAGCTACTCAGGAGGCTGAGGCAAGAGGATCGCTTGAGGCCAAGAGTTTGAGGTTGCTCTGAGCTATGATGCTAAGGTGACCAAGTGAGACTCTGTCTCAATGAAAAGAAAAAAGAATCACCCAGTGTGCTCACTAATATAGATTCTCAAGCTCAGCTCTGAATCAGTCTCCAGGTGAGGGCACCCCAGTAGTTCTGACAAACAAGTGTCTTTGAGAAGCCCCAGAGTAGCCCACTGTCTGCCATCTGTTTGGGTTCTACTGGCCTCAACACATATGGGGAGAGGAAACATTTCATTACTTTCAGAGGGTGGGGGAAATGGAAAGATGGCTCACACAGTTCAGAAAGAACTCCCTGGATGGCTGTGATTCACACTGAGTGATGTCCCTCGTGGTTGAAGACCTTTGTCTGTCAGAAAGAATGCCAGATGGAGAGCTGCAGGTCCTAGATGGCTGGGACACTGCTGGCAAGTCTTTGCTCTAGGTCTGTTTCTCCATTTGTAAAATGGAGTCGACGGGAGCTGGTGTGGACTCGATCCCTTTCACGAGCTTCTCCTATGTGAAGTCTGTGGTAGCTCCCTTTATCCACAGAGGGGCCTTAGACATCATGGTACCAATGTCTTTATCCCAGTGAAATTTTGTTTAATGGGCAAAACCTGTCACAGGGCTTTTGAGGGAGGCCTAATGATAATGCCCACATGTTACTTTTGTTACTATGACTTTTAATCACCAGAGGTTCCTTTTCTTTCTTCACACCTCTAAGACTTCATGTTTGCAATGCTTCTCTCTGCCCAAATGTATTTATTAATAATTCTCATTTTCACTTACCAAAGACACATATAGCTGCCAACCAGAGGTTTTTAACATAAAGCAACAGTAATACCACACTAAGGTGATGTAATTCCACCTATCCTGTAGGAATTCTACCTTGTAATTATATCTGAGGCTTGATCTAAGGGTAAAAGTGTAATTTCCCCCTTATAAACCTAAAACTCTGGGGAGGCACACAAGAGTGGATTGCTTGAGCTCAGGGGTTTGAGACCAGCCTGAGCAAGAGCAAGACCCTGTGTCCAATAAAAATAGAAAAATTAAAATTAGCCGGGCATTGTGGTATGCGCCTATAATCATAGCTACGGGGAAGGATGAGCAAGGAGGATTGCTTCAGCACAGTAGTTTGAGGCTGCAGTAAGCTAAAATGACGCCACTGCACTCTACTCATGGCAGAGCCAAGACTCTGCCTCAAAAAAAACACAAAAAAGTATTAACATTCCCATGTTATCAAGTAGGAAAGGTAGGAATATCAAGTAGGAAATAGGCTCCTAGAGATTCTGAAATTTACACAGGGTAACTGGTAAGTGATAGGGCTTATTTAATTTCCTGGTCGGTGCTCTTATTTACATTGCTCTCCCACCCTTAAATTAGTATGGAGATTCATCCAGCTCCCTGCGAGAAGCCCTGAGGCTCTGGGGGACCTCAGCTGGGAATCCCTGTACTGGATTGTGGTCAAAGGGAGGCTGCATCTTACTGTGCAGACACATCAGCAAAAACCCAATAGATAAAACTCCACAGAAAACGGTTAACTTGGAAGGAGTTGATGATAAAGGGGCAGAAAGAATGGAAAAAGGGCTTTTAAAAATAAGATTAAGTACTAAGGAATGCATGTATTTTTACACAACTGGAGGAGGGGGGTCCTTGTCATTGTGATAACCACTGATCATGGAGTGCTTACCAGTCAGGCACACTGCCAAGTGCTTGACACGCCAGCTTTCACACTACTATCATGGCTTGCTCACTACTGTTCTGCTTTTACAGCTGAGGAACAAAGGCACAGAAAAGGTAAATAACTTGCTCAAGGCCATTCAAAGTAGTAAGTGGCTATACAGGCATGGTGGCTCATACTTGTAATCCTAGCGGTCTAGGAGGCCAAGGCAGGCAGATTGCTTGAGCGCAAGAGTTCAAGATCAGGTTCGGCGCCTGTAGCTCAGTGGCTAGGGAGCCAGCCATATATACCAGAGCTGGTGTGTTCGAATCCAGCCCAGGCTGGCTAAACAACAATGACAACTACAACCAAAAAATAACTGGGCATTGTGGTGGGTGCCTGTAATCTCAGCTACTTGGGAGGCTGAGGCAAGAGAATAGCTTAAGCCCAAGAGTTTGAGGTTGCTGCGACTTGTGATGCCATGGCACTCTACCAAAGGTGACAGCTTGAGACTCTATCTCAAAAAAAAAAAAAGAGTTCAAGATCAGTTTGAGCAAGAGCCAGACCCTATCTCTACTAAAAATAGAAAAAAGAAAGAAACAAAGAACTAGCAGGTTGTTGTGGTGGCTGCCTGTAGTCCTAGCTACTCAGGAGGCTTGAGCCCAAGAGTTTGAGGTTGCTATGGGCTATGATGATGCCTTGGCACTCTACCCAGGGCAACAGAGTGAGACTCTGTCTCCAGAATAAATATATATATATATACCTACACGTAGTAAATGGATGACCTGATTTGAACCTGGTGGTTTGATGCTACAGAAGCCAGCTGGTAAGGGGCTAATGCCAGACCAAGCCGAAGGCAGTGAATTCAGCACTGGCTTGGCCTGGCTACACCAGCCTTACTGGGAGAGGGAGGGTGTGCCAACGGGCACCACAGCCTCCTACCAGACTAAGCAGGGAGGCATCAGCCTGGACAGTGATGCTTCTCTGTCAATGTCTGTACAAGCCTGAATTCCAAAGAAAAATCCTGCCCAGAGCGAATGGATTTTAGACTAGTAGCTCCTTTATGTTATCTGCACTGCTTCTCTCCTGCATTTTGACAGATAATCAGAGTTTTTCTGTAAGCTGACAAAGTCCATGTGCTCAAGCTGCTTAAAGACATTTTTTTCTTGCACCATTTCTATATGCTCTTCTTTCAGCCCAGAATTTCTTTTCCATAGCTTCTCCATGAAATGAGAAATTCAATTCACCCTTCAAGACCCAGCTCAAATTTTACTTCCCCTAAGACATCTTTTGACCATTTTCCTGGCTCTGAAAAAATCACTTGCTCAGTGCTCCCCTCATACTGTAAGGCCATCTCATGTGAGTTTATTATTTTTTAGTTTATGAAGTCTTTCACATTTTTTTCAGTTGACCAAAATAAGACATAGCTTCACAATTCCTCTTGGGGCCAGATGAACCATGTATAATCTACACCTGTAGCTGAAGCTGGGGCAGCAACCTCTGATCAAACACATTAATGTTTCTGTAGCAAATGTAGGAATATTCACACTAAGTGAGGTGAATAAAGGCCATATAAAAACCTTATGTTGGCTTGGCACCTGTGGCTCAAGTGGCTAAGGCGCCAGCCACATACACCTGAACTGGAGGGTTTGAATCCAGCCCGGGCCCACCAAACAATGATGGCTGCAACCAAAAAATAGCCTGGTACTGTGGCAGGCGCCTAAAGTCCCAGCTACTTGGGAGGTGGAGGCAGGAGACTCGCTTGAGCCTAGGAGTTGGAGGTTGCTGTGAGCTGTGATGCCATTGCACTCTACGCAGGGCAACAGCTTGAGGCTCTGTCTCAAAGTAAAAATAATAAAAAAAATAAAAACCTTATGTTAGATCAGACTGTATCTCCAAATAAGTTATGGAAAAACTGTCAGTTTTCGGAGCTTTCTGGATTTTGGAACTGTAGATATGAATTTGGATTCAGGTCTTTCAGACTCTGAGCTCAGTGCTCTTTTTACTTACCACCTAGTCTCATAGTCATAATGTACACGGTGCATGCAAGCTATCCCATTAGACTGTGAGCTCACGGAGGGCAGAGAACTTTTAGTCTTTTGTTTTTTTGGGGGGGAGATGGAGTCTCCCTCTGTTGCCCTGAGTAGTGTGCTGTGGTATCATAGCTCACAGGAACCTCAAACCCTCAGGCTTAAGTGATTCTCTTGCTCAGCTTCCTGAGTAGCTGGGAGTCTTGCTCTTGCTCAGACTAGTCTTAAACTCCTGAGCTCAAGAAATCCACCTGCCCTGGCCTCCCAGAGTGCTAGGACTATAGGCATGAGCCACTGCAATCAGCCTGAGAACTTTCTTAATTCACTGTTGAACAATGTCTGCCATTGAATTTTTCTCTCTAGTAAGAAAATGTGGCATAAAAGTGCCAGTCATTTAGGGAATCAGGCTAGGGGCTCGAACTAAAGAGACTTAACTATCTATAATTGCCCTTTCTGTTCTGGGCTGTTTAGGAAAATACCCCTGAAAGATGGGCTAAAATAAAATAGAAATTACCCTGAAGAGAGTTCAGTCTAGGCATACAGATCAAATGTACAGTAAGATTACACGTCTTAAAACTCTAGATGACCATAGTCAAGATAAGAATACAGGTAGATCTTGATTCACAGATGAAAGGTAGAACGTGGATTTGGAGTGAAAGAGGCAGCCCTGGGTTTCAATCCTATCTTGGTCATTTATCGGATAGATACATAAGCCTCAGAATACTCCTCTGTAAAATGGAATGACACTAGAACCCAGCTCACAGGATCAAATGAGTTAATAAACACAAAGTACATTTATGATAGTACCTGATACACAATAGACGCTAAAAAAATGGCAGCTGTTATCAGTGGCAGGACTATTTAAGGAAATTTCTGAAACAATTAGCTAGCTATACCTCTGAAAAGAATCACTGAGTCACAGAAAGGAAGATAGCAACTTTTTGGAAAATACACGTAAATTTAATTTGACAAATATTTATTGACAGTCCAAGTCCCAGCTACTAAGCAAAGGGGTTTAAAGATGAATAAAGGCAGGAGCAGTGGTGAGTGCACTGGGAGGATCAGAAAGATGAATCACTTGAGCTTAGAAGGTTGAGGCTATAGTGTGCTATGATTGTACCTGTAAAGAACCACTGCACTCCAATGCGCTTCCTGACAAAGTGAGACCTTGTCTCTAAAAAAGTAAATTAAATAGGGCAGTGCCTGTGGCTCAACAGAATAGGGCGCCGGCCCCATATACTGGAGGTGGTGGGTTCAAACCTAGCCCTGGCCAAAAACTGAAAAAAAAAAAAAAAAAAAAAAAGTAAATTAAATAAAATCACTTGCCCAGGAGCTTGGTGGTCTGGGAACCTGTATGTGCAAACACTGGGAGAAGGGTTGTAATATAGGCAGGCTCATGGTGCTAAAGTTCACTGAGAGTGTCTAGCCTGGTGGGAGGAAGAAAATAGAGGGCTACAAAAAGGTCTTTGTAAGAAATGTTACCTTTGTTGGGCTTGAAGAATACACAAGTATTTACTGGGTAGACTGAGAGACAATAGAAGTCTTTCCTGCTGGGGATAGTGGCAAAAAAATCAGACCTAACAGTTGGCCAAGCAACAGGTGGATTGGAGCTATGTGGAGAGAAAGACTGCAAAACCTGGAATCTCTTGTGACACTGATGCCACTTGGTGATCAACTCCATGTGGCAGGTGGGAGGGGGAAGTCTTTGATGGCTCCTAGGTTTCTGGCTTGCACAACTGAATGCTGAGATAGGAAGGAAGAGTAGATTTGGAGTATGGATGCAGGTGACCTGTGGTATGGACAGGAACATAGGGTGCTCAGGGCTAGACATAAAGAGCTGTGGAGTCCACTGTGTGTGTGGGGTCTAGCAGAGTAGAAAACATTCTGGGCGATTTAGCTGGATAATGAAGTGACAACTAATACTGATACTTACTGAATAATGAAGTGACAACTAATACTGAATACTTACTGAACTCCAATTATGCTTATCATTGTATATATGTGATATCATTTAGCTCTCAAAATGCCTATGTGGAAGGTATTATCACCCCAGTTTACAGAGGAAACTGAGGCTTGGGGAAGTTAAGTAACTTGCTCAAGAGTAAGTGGTAAGTGTTGATCTTGGGTTAGATTCTAAAGCTCATGCTATTGAACACTCTGCTGGCATCTGCTACACTGTTGTATTCTTGGATGTATTAGTATTCCCTGGGATCCAATATATTTCGTGAATGCTGCCTACTAAGCCTCTTTCCTAAGATTTTGACAACAACACATCAGTCATAAAAGCTCTTGTGTAATCAGAATTTTCCAGATTTAATTCAGGCTGGGAACACTACAGTATTTTCACTGCATAGGCTGCCCCCAAACAACAGTTTGAGAAATGAGACAGTGGGCCAGAAACTGCTCCCACTTCTCTTCTTTGTCTTCTGGGGAGCCTAGCTCCTCTGTGCCAGTTGAGATTTGCCCAAGTGGGAGGGAAGGAGAATGGGAAGGGCCCAGTAGGGAGGCAGGCCTACGAGATGGAGAGTTGAAGCTGCAAACACAGGCCCAACATGTCCTGCAAGCCCAGGGGTGGAGGGCGGTATGTTGGTCCAGCTGCGTCTCACCAGAGAGACCAGCCCCAGCCTACCCTATGGCATGCCATCAATACTACAGGCACTGCTGTTCCCACAGACAGCTGTAAGAGCGTCGTCAAGGAGACCATTCTGGGAGGGAAAATGGAGTCTGAATTCCAGGAGTTAAACCTCCAGTGTAATGATAGCAATTTCTTCCCTGTTCTTTAAAAAAAAAAAAAACCAAAAAAAAACACAACTTACCAAAGGAAACAGAGACTGTGTTGCAAAGTGCAAATGAAGCACCCAAACACAGCCTGGCTAGATCTCAAGTTGCTTCCCCCATACCGTCATACAGTTTCCCCTGTGAGTGCAACGGCGCCACGCAACTCGAAGGGATGCCACTGTCTTCAATCGACAGATCCCAGTCTGGATAAGGTCACAATAGCTCCTTTGAGGCCGTGGCTGTACACCTGTGATGCCATATGAAGTACAAGGTAGACAAAAGCAGGCAGAATAAAGAGCCTTTTGAGATGGGAAAAAAGAGGCCAGTACCCTGAGGACTAGCTCAGTTATATTTGCTGTGTTAGGTGGGCATTAGCTAGCTGTGCTATGGTATCTCTCCCAAGTTCAACATTTAATTAGCAATCATTTGTACTTCTTTCATTTTCTACTTAATCACCTAAAATGGTCAACCTCATTTTGAGCAGCAAGAACAGGCAGAGAGAGGTTGTCACTGGCCAGAGACTTTCTCATCTGCCTAGCAGAGACAAATGTTTCTCTCAATGGAATGTTTATAACAGCTCAGGGCACTGGGTGAAGGTTAACTGACACTTTGTGTGGCTCTCCCCAGTCTGTCTGCAGTGCCTTTAGTCACCAACAAGCTGCCCTCTGTGATTTAGTGAAATGCCTGGTGTAGCGGGTACATTGCTTTGGTAAATGACCAATAATTAATAAGCGGGGGTACAACCGGGCATGGTGAGGGAATAAAGTTCCTCAGCTTGTGAGGACTCAGCCCCAAGCAGGGAATGTTGGTGTCCTCAGCTGGTGGAGATCTAAAGGACAGTGGGCTCAAAGGGAGAGCTCCTTTCCCTGAGCAAAGCTCTTTCGTTCCATGTCACTTGCCCTGCCAGGCATACCCACCTGGCTCCCTGTCCTTCTTCTAGCTTCCCAGCCTGGAAGGAGTCCTGCCCTCTATTCAGGACTCATCTTTTGGCCCTTTAGCACAATTGCTTTGAACTAGGAATGAGAGACTTAGAGCAACTTCTGGAAGTTTCTACTCAAGAGTTGGCAAAGAAACCTTCTTCCTATTTTCCCTCAACTAAGATTATTAGAAAGCTTGCAAGCCCCATAATATTCATCTGCTGACACCAGGGAAGCTCCATTTGAAGGGAGCTGCAGAGTTTGTCACTCAGCAGTTTGCTGAGGATCAATTCTTTGTAGCTCCAGAGCAAGCTTGGCTCACAGCGGGGGGCAGAGTCCCTGCCTTCAGCTGCCTTTGTCTCTTTTTTTAGAGGCTGGTGTGTGTGTGTGTGTGTCTCACTCTGCCAGTCAAGCTGGAGTGCAGTGGCTCACTGCAGCCTCAAATTCCTGGGTTCAAGGAGTCCTCCTACTTCAGCCTTCTAGGTAGTTGGGCTACACGTGTGCACCACCATGCCTGGCTAATTTTTCTCAGTTTTTTTTAAGACACAGGGTCTTGCTCTATTGTCCACGGTAGTCTCAAACTCCTGGCTTCAAGCAATCTTCCTGCGTCAGTATCCCCAGACACTGGAGCTTTTGTCTCTTTGACAAGTAAAAACATGGCCATGCAGCCCGTCAGGCTAGAGGCTGGGGAGCTCTTAATTATGTAACTGACCAAAGGCTAAGTGGGATCTTGGTGAAAACTTGTGTCCAGATTTTGAGCCACAGCACTACTCCCTGGAGGTTGCTGGCGCAGCTGCTGGTGAGCAGGCAGTCTGATGCCCACTTCACTTTCATCGACTTGTTAGAACAAAGAGGATTCATGTTTAGTAACGGTCTCCATGGCTGCAGTATTATGTGGAGAAGAATGTTGAGGCCTCATCTTGTCCTGGCAGGAGTAGTGCTATTTGGGAGAATGGGGGAAAGAGGTGGTTAGGTTCTGAGGTGTACAGCAAGGGAGCTGTGAAGGTCTGTCAGTGGCACGGAAGAGGGGGTCAGCACACATGCCGAGTCTATCGCTGCTGACTAAGGTCACCCCCTTTACTTCCTTGAGGAGTACCTGAAGAGAGCATAGAGTGCAGTGACTTCCTCACTGCCATAATCAATGGCAGAGGTGGCAATGGAACCCAGGCCAGTGCTCTTGAGAGTGGTTTCCAATGAAACATCCCGAGCTACTGACTAACTGTATGTCTTCTCTGCTTTTCCTTTTCTAAAATGAGGACCCTCCCTTCTCACTAGGGTGGGAAAAGCCAGCAACCAGACCAGAGAGCTGCAGGAGCTGTTAGGAGACAGCAAGACAGTAATAACAACTTGGAGTGGCTTGGAAAAGCTGCACCCCTCCCACATGACAAAACTCCAGGCTATTGTGCAATTCATTGCAGGTGTGCCTGTCCAATTTCACCTTCAGAGGCAAGAATGAAGAAACCTGGGTAGGAGGGCCTGGCCCTAAACTCCACAGGTTACTGTGAAATCCATATGAGAGGTAACGAGTGAGAGTTACGTGTTGTGGAATCTGCTTGGGTTTGGATCCTGTGACACCATGGTAGTTCCTCTGAGCTGGTTTTAGCAGATACCTCTTTCACAAGACTCCACAGTGAGCACACATTACCTAATCAGACACAACATGCTTTCTTTTCTCTCCTGGTCTCGGCACATGCAAGTTCTTCTGTGTGCAACAGTTCCACACATTCTTCCTCCTATACTGCTCACCAATCTCTTGGGAGACCCAACTTAGGCCTCCTGTCTTCAGAGAATACATTTTATGACCAGCCCCAGGGGGTCAGGTATCCCTCTTCTGGTGTCCATAGTATTCTGAATGTGTTCTATTATAAGACCTCTGGACTTGGTGGCCCATCTCCTGAACTAGACTATGAGTTCCCTGAGGGCAATGACAATTTATTCATCTCTGCATCCTCAATGCTTGCACTTTAGTAAGCCCTAAAAAGAATAAAGGCTAGCTAACTAAATCAATTTCTGATTCTCAATCCCTTCATTCATGACCACAATAAAGCACTCTCAACAGAGCACCAAACCAAAATGCTATTTTTTTTTTCCACAGCATTATAATTCGGGTTTAAAAATGTAGTCACCTGCACAGAATTCTGATTTTAAACACTAACATCTACTGTAAAGAAAAGAAATCTCTTGAGAATAAACAATGCCCTACAGTGACAGCATACTACCTACACAGTCTGGGTCCCACCACCTGCTACCCTAAATTCCGTCTGTCTAAAGACAGCATGAGTATGTGTCTGTGGGTTTTCAGGCTTAGTTTCATTTGTATTAGTAGCAGGCAGGTGAGAAAGTCATGATGATCAGGATGCTATTTTACTAAAGCTTTAGGATCCTGAAGAGGAGGAGGCACAGGGGAATATTTCTTCTGTCTTCCCCAGGATGGGGATGCCCTTTCTACAGAGTAGAAACTTGGAGTTGCCTGTATGACCTATCATTTTACTTTCTTTTCTCACCTTGTCCCCAATTTTTGACTCCATCTTATTCCCAAAAAACATCTGAGATGTCATTGTTTCTTCAGGCCTATGTCTATATTAAAGACTTTTAGTTTTATTTATTTATATTTTTGAGACAGGGTCTTGCTCTATTGCCCAGGCTAGAAAGCAGTGGCATGACCATAGCTTACTGCAACCTCTAACACCTGGGTTCAAGCAATGAGTCTCTCAAGTAGCTAGGAACACATGTGAGCACCACTATGACTGGGAATGTTTAAATTTTTTTTTTTTTAAGAGACAGAGATTCATTTTGTCGCCCTCGGTAGAGTGCCGTGGCATCACACAACTCACAGCAACCTCCAACTCCTGGGCTTAGGTGATTCTCTTGCCTCAGCCTTCCGAACAGCTGAATTTTTAAATTTTTTATAGAGACAAAGTCTTGCTAAATTGTCCAGGCTGGCATTGAACTCCTGGCTTCAAGTGATCCTCCTGCCTCAGCCTCCCATAGTGCTGGGATTACAGGCGTGAGGCACCAATCTTGGCCCTATATCAAGGACTTAATAAAGAAGGGGTATCCTAGTTACTGATCTTGGACAAGTGCCTTTCAATCTTCTTGAGCCTCAGTTTATTTGTAAAATGGGAATGACAGTGACCAAAATGGATTACTTTGATTTTAAAATTCTATAATATATGCGGAGAACTTAGCCCAATGCTTGCTACATAGCAAGAATACAATAAGTGAGAGCTGTAAGACCCAGAGAATGGCAAAGATCTGAGGGGACTTTCTGGGTTTTGGGAACTATCTGATAAAGAATACAGAATTCTGCACAAAGGACAATGGCTATGGCAAATTCTGCAACTTCTTGAATGTCTGTAATTCTCTGCACAGTTTTACTTCATTTAGATTAGCAGTTCAATCCTTTAAATGAGAATGGCCCTCATACTTATTTAGGGGATCCTATTTTAGAAGGGAAAGGAACTAAGGGAAAGGGGAGAATGGCTTAGTAAAGGAAAGAATAGCTGGAATGTCTGGGGGGCCAACCGGAACAAAACCAGGGACATTAAGAATGTCGACCATAAAAACAGGAGATTCCTAGGGATCTCATTTTGAGAAGTTCTGCAACCTCTCAGACCTGAGCAAATTGTTCCTTATTCCCTCCCTCTTGCTTCCAGAGCTCTGGCACACAATGGAAGCATCACAAACCATACCAGTTTGGGGAATGCTCTATTCTGACTCTGGGTAGTTCAGTGACCTTACCTGGTGTAATCTGACCCAGATACCCAGTCACTGGGGATGTGTAAAGGACACCTGATTCTTTCTGTGACAGTGTGGTTACCCTAAACTTCCTAAGACATGACTACAAAGAGAATCCCTGTCTCTGGCCTCAGTCCACATGTGAACAAGTAAAGTTGCCTGAATCTGGGTCAGAAGGGAAAAGTTGTCCTTCTGGGGAGGGGGAGAATTACTACCTGCCTGACAATCTGCATCTACAGGGCAATGGCTCACAACCCTGGCCTGGACAGCAGAGTTACCTGGAAAGCTTTAAAAACCAGACGCTCCAGGCCATCCCAGATGCACTAAATATCTCAGGGAGGGAGCCTGGGAGTACGTACTGTAGTTTCTAAAAGCACTACAGGTGACTGAGCTATAAAACCAAGTTTGAGTAGAATGCTTTAAAGAAATATCATGTTTTGAAATTCAGGGAAATTACTAGGGTTCCACACAAGAAGACTTTTTTTATTTTCCTAAGTGGCATCTGCAAACAGACCAGTATATTCCAGCTTCCCTGGCTCTCTAAGAGGAAAAATTCCCTCAGGTGGCAATGACACTCGGCTATGTAACTTTTCCAGGCCTTCTTCAGGGTTTCTGAATATCTAAGACATTAATATCTTCCTTGCAACCATAGTAGAACTCAACAAAAGGGGAATTTTTTTTTAAACTGAACTTAGATTCAGATTTAACTAACATTTAGGAAGCACTATTTTTTTTCTTTCTTTTTTTTTTTTTTTGCATTTTTTGGCCGGGGCTGGGTTTGAACCCACCACCTCCGGCATAGGGGGCCGGTGCCCTACTCCTTTGAGCCACAGGTGCCGTCCTGGAAGCACTAGTTTTGTGGCAGGCCTTGCACTAGCCTGTGGGACAGGCACTACATTGTTCTCATTTGAGGTGCATTCCTTGAAATGGAGGAATGCTCATTGGTATAGTATACAATGAAGTTCATTATAGTATAGTCCTTAGTGAGATGTCTTCCTTGACATGATGATTTATTCACCTCTCCTTATTTGTTCCCTATGATGAACTTAACAATTTGGGGTTTATTGACTGATTTATCTTCTCACTATTATTTTCAATTACTCTAATCATATAGCTAGGCCGGGTACATGGCCTTGAATTTATCTGACGCTTATTCTCTCCACTTGTCAAGCATCTAGACTATATTTTAACCATTAAAATAATTCCATGTTTGCCTATCCATTGGAAAACAATCAAACTATCTGCTGGGAATACAATGGGAATACAAGAGTTGTAAGCAAGGCATCACAAGAGCGCATGCAGTGCTTTTTGGTAGAGAGCATTAGATCGATCTTAGCTAATCTTAGTATTATGAGCTATGTTTGCATTGTCTCCATTTTTAAAGATGATAAAACCAGGGCTCAGAGAGCTTCAGTAACTTGCCAAACATACACAGCTAGGACAAGTTAGGACATGGCTTTGACCCCAAATTTCTGATTCCCAGACCTGTGCTTTCATCTTAGCTCCACTCCAGTAGCCCAAATAGCCCTGTTGAATGGTTGGTTATTTATGTGAAGACTTATAATGATTGGCAATTCACATACTGTTTTTATCAGGCACATGCAAAATCCATGAATTAAGAGATCCAGCAGAAATTTAGAAGGCTGGCCTAATCATAAAAGTAGTAAGGGCTCAGAGAGGTTGAGTGACTTGTCCAAGATGAAACAGCTACTAACAGCTTAAACCTATATTTGACCAAATGCACTCAGTTCTGTGTGGCTCCAAACCAGCTCTTTATAACTAGGCCAAGATGCATATACTGTGCAGTGGAAGGGAACTCACAAGAGACAGGAGTCAGAAGACATGGATTCCGAAGACATGGATTCCAGTCCCTGTTACAATCACTTATTAGCTGATAACACTTTGGACAAGTACTTTGCCCTCTGTAAGATGGGAACAATGATCTATGACATACTTTACTGAGAAGTGAAGATCCAAATGGATGTAAAAGTATTTTGAAAACTTCCTCCAAAAAATAATAGAGGGTAATAACTTAAGCAGATCAGTCAGATATGGGTTCAAATTCTGATTGTGTCTCTTACTGGCTATGTGACCTCAGGCGAGTGATTTTACCTCTCTTATGCTTCAGTTGTCTCAGCTGCAAAATGGGGGATAAATCAAGTAACTACCCCCACAACATTGTTGTGACAATTAAATAAGAACATCTATTTAAAACGGGGATTGCCTGACACAACGATCAATGGATGCCAGCCATATTACCCTTAGAATTGTGCCTGTCGGGTCTTCTACTATCTCCGAGCATTGACTTTCTGAGCTACCCAAATTCGCCCTGCGCTTCAGTCTTGGTCTTGTTATTCTCTGTCCCCTTCCTCGGACCCTGTCCCTCCCTTCCCAGTCCACAGTCAGTCATAAACCCCTTCAGGAACCCTAGTCCCCTTTCCCGGTTTCGGCGCTGTCTCTTACTCGACGACCTTGGGTGGATCCCCGTGGTGCCCATAGACGAGCGCCCGAACCCGGGAGGACTCGGCAGATGAGGAGTAGGAGATGGCAGGCCCACGGTGGCCAGAAGCGGAGAGCACACCCCGTAGCAGCCTGGCTGGGGTTCGCGCCCAGGAGAGCAAGCAGGAGACCCACATGCTCCCTACAGCTAACACAGATCCGGCCGCTCTGCTACGTCATCCTCCCGCGACCACACGCCTGTGCCCCGCCCCGCCCCGCTGCGCAGCGGGACCACGCCCCTCGCTTCTTTTAAAGGGCAGTTTCTTTCCTTCTCTGCCCACGCGGTGGCGCCTGGGGAGATAGCGTAGGGGGCTGGGTTGGGGCGGTGGAGGGGCCTTAAGGGAAGTGCAGAACTTCCTAGGCCGCCAAAGCAGCCCTCCCTGCAAGGAGAGTACGGTTGTATTTTAAAGCTATTGTATTCTACACGCTACAGCCTGTAGTTTGTTGTTTGATTTGGGGAAAGTCATTTACTTAAGGAGACATAAGGTGATATGGAGGTTCTTAGGTTCAAATGTTAGTCCTGCTACTTCCTAGCTTGGCCACTTGGGGCAAGTGAAACTCTTGAGTTTGTTTTCTCATCTGTACAATGGGGATAATAGACCTCTTTCCAGATTGTTGTGAGGACTGGATGAAACAATATAAGAATATTACTGTGGATGGGAGGACACATTGTAAAAAATGCTAAGTGTGTTCAGATAAGAGGCAGGAATCACAAGAAGGGGCCCCTGTCAGAATGCTCGCAGTGTGGAGAGGGATTAAGTGGGACACTGGAAGGGCTTTGCAAGAAGATGTAGCCCTGTAAAGAAGCTAGAGCTTATTTTTGGTATAGGAAAGATATGAAAATAACTGAAACCTCAGTTGAACGTTAGCACATGCCACAGTGCACTGCTGTAGTCTGAAGAAGAGAGGTGCTCTGGAGTGGGGGTGGGGGTGAGGGCTGGGATTTTGGAGGAGGTGCTGTAGGAGCCAGCTTTGGGACTCACAAATCTTAAGGGTTTGTAAAAATAATTCAAGGTCCCATCTCAGACCTACTGAATTAGAATCTTCGGGGAGCGGGGGTTCCAGGAATCTACATCCTTTTAAGCTCCTAAGAATGTTCTGATGCAGGTGGCCCAGGCAACAAGCATTGAAAGACACTGAACCAGGACTTTGAAGGGTAAGGACGAGTTCCTTTCTCTGGATTTTATTGACCTGATGTTTGCCATTTCAGAGCCTTTCATCTCTGGAAGAGCACAGCAAAGTTCTGTAATTAGAGTGTGGGAGCTGGACTCCAACACATCGGAATTTGAGTCTTGGCTCTGCCATTTTCCAGCCCCTTGATTTTGGACAATTCACTTGACCTCTCTGTGTCTCCATTTTCTTATCCTTAAAAGTGAGGGAGTAATAGATATTTGTTTCTAGGTTGTTGTGAGTATCAAGTTAAATATTATTCACTTGAAACATTTAGTGTAATGCTTGGCACACAGAAACATCTGATAAATATTATCAGGGGTTATTGTAAAGATTGAATGGGAAATATCACACATAAAACAGTCATACTAGGGTCTGGCTCATAGTATGTGCTCAATAAATTTTTTGGGGGGAGATAGTCTCAAGCTGTCACTCTGCATAGAGCGGTGGTGTCACAGTTCACAGCAACATCAAACTCTTGAGCTTAAGTGAAGATCTTGCCTCAGTCTCCCAAGTACCTGGGACCACAGGCACCCACCACAACACCCAGTTATTTTGTTTTTGTTGTTGTAGTTATCATTGTTTGGCAGGCGCAGGCTGGGTTCGAACCGGCCAGCTCTGGTGTATGTGGCTGGTGCCCCAGCCGCTGAGCTACAGGCGCCGAACCTCAATAAATGTTTATACTTGTTTTTTGTGTTCCATGGTGGGGGAAAGACCTGGTCCCACTATGTGCAAGTGTCCACATGTGCATATGTACAAACACAATACCAGTGCTGCTCACCCATTTTCATAATGACACATTTGTGCTGGGGGATATGAAATAACCCTCAAAAGTTGTAAGATTTCCTAGGTGGCATTGAGTTGCTGGCATTATCTTCTCCACCAAATTGGCTCTTCTGAATTCCTAGACAGCCCGCCCAGGAAGCCCAAAGAATCATCCAGCAAGTCTTCCTCCTTGAGGCTGGACTTTTCTCCCCTGTGCATCCCAATAGCCCTTACTTAGAGTCTGTGCCATCTGGGTTCTCCCAGGGGCACAATTTGAGAGCCACTGATGGAGGGTGTGAAGTCTAATCGTCCTGGCCTTGCATTTAAGATCTTTTGCACTCTGACTCCCGCCTTGTCTTTTCAGCTTTATCTTCTGCTATTGGACTGTGCATAGCCTTATGATCCAACCACGCCTGATACCCACCTTTGTCAGCACTTGTTTATTTTGTGCCTTTATTCAGGATCCTCCTTCTGCCTAACATGCTCTTCCCTGCCTTAACTACCTGGGAAACTCCAAGTTCAGATATTTCTTCGTTGTTTCTCAACTCCCTAGGTTGAGTAAATTGCTGTTGCCTCTGAATTTTCTCTGAACTGGTGTTAAGGCCTTTAGCACATGGTCTCTTAGTTATTTATGTGCCCACTTCCCCCTCCAGGCAAGAGTGGGACTGTGTTTGGTTCATCTCCATGACACCAGTATTCAATATGAGGCCTGGCACGGGGAGGTGTCATAAATATTCTATGAGTTGTGGGTAATTGAATTTCCTCATGGCCTGCCACTGTCTATGGTGTCCTTCTTTTCCCTAGTTTTGGCCTGGTCACTCCAGGCCAGGAATTTTCTTCCTTCCTTCCTTCTCTCCTCAAGGATTATATAAGTTTGTGGGCTTGGTGCCTGTAACTCAGGGGTTAGGGTGCCAGCCACATACACTGGGGCTGGTGGGTTTGAACCCAGCCTAGGCTTGCTAAAAACAACAATGACAGGGCGGCACCTGTGGCTCAGTGAGTAGGGCGCCGGCCCCATATACCCAGGGTGGCGGGTTCAAAACCAGCCCCGGCCAAACTGCAACAAAAAAATAGCCGGGCGTTGTGGCGGACGCCTGTAGTCCCAGTTACTCGGGAGGCTGAGACAAGAGAATCGCCTAAGCTCAGGAGTTGGAGGTTGCTGTGAGCTGTGAAGCCACGGCACTCTACCAAGGGCGACAAAGTGAGACTCTATCTCTAAACAAACAAACAAACAAAACAACAATGACAACTACAACAACAACAAAAAATAGCCGGCCGTTGTGGCGGGCGCCTGTAGTCCCAGCTACCTGGGAGGCTGAGGCAAGAGAATTGCTTAAGCCCAAGAGTTTGAGGTTGCTGTGAGCTGTGACACCACAGCACTCTACCAATGATGACATAGTGAAACTCTGTCTCAAAAAAACCAAAAATAAATAAAAATTAAAAAAGTTTGTGGTCTTCTTTAAATAAAGCAGAATGTTCTCTTTTTATCTGTCCACCTGTTACTTGCACTCTCTTTCTCTCTCCTGCACAAAGAGTAAAATGATGTAGAATCAGTCAGACCTGAGTTCAAGTCCTGGGTCCACTATTTATGAGTTTGTGACCCTGGGTAAGTGCCTTATGCTCTCTGAGCCTCACTTTCCATACCCATAATTTGGGTAAGTTTATGACGCTCCCTCAAGAGTCTTCCACAAACAGCAGCCTTGATTGTTTTTTCTGTTCACTAGTTTTTCTCCTGAGTCTTCTTCTCTGGATAGGCCTCTCTGGACAGACCCATCTCTGCTCCAATGTCTCCTTACCTTGGAGACACTCTTGCTTTTGCTTCTCACCTACTGTGACTGACTTTCTGTTTAAATCTTTCCCTCTGGTCCTTGTTTGCACTGTGTCCTTTAATCCCTTCCCCAATTCAACCTGGAGCTCATCAGCGCTCACAAGAGAGGAGCCCTGGAGCCCTCTGCCCTGCCTCCTCAGCCCCAGGGCAGCCTCTGGGTGTGCCTGGTGAGGCCAGCTGGTAAGGCAGGATACGAGGAGGATCTAGATACACCTTAAACCATCTGTGTCTGTCTGACCCATCTGCCTATGGGGTTTCCTGCTTCCACAATCTGTTCTCTACTCAGCTGCTTGGGGGACTTTAAAGAAATCAGAGATCAGACCTTACTACTCTTCTGCCTAAGGCTTCAGTGGTTTCCCATTGCTCTTAGGGTTTAATCCAAAGCCCCTTCCTTGCCCTTAGTTTCTTTTTTTGTATGACCGTTGGCCCGACCTCTCTAGCTGCACCCAGCTCCCCTCTGTCTCCAGCTCACTCCATTCTAGCCGCTCTGGTCTCCTTGTGGTTCCTCAAATACACCAGCTCCTGCAATGCTCCTCCCCACTGATTTGCATGAGGATGGTTCCTTCTTATACTGCAGCTCTCAGCTCAAATGTCACATGTCACTTCCTCAGTGACGCCCTCTTGGACTACCTTATCTAAAACAGATGCCCCTCTCCCACATTCTCTACCACAGCACCCATTTCTTTCAGAGTGCACATGGCAGATTGTGATTATATGCTCTGTCCATGTCACCTGATAGTAGCTTCATGAAGGCAAGGACCACGTTATATTCATTCATTCATTCATTCAAAAAATTTTGAGCACCAACTGCAAGCTAGAGACCAGGCACTGGGATACAAGATGAAGTCCTTCCCTAAGGTCCCTAAGGGAGTTCATTTCTAGAGGTGGGACAAACAGTGGAATATGTCATATAGCAGGCCTTTTGCAGGTTTTTAGGTTTTTTTTTGGCTGGGGCTGGGTTTGAACCCGCCACCTCCAGCATATGGGGCCGGAGCCCTACTCCTTTGAGGCACAGGCGCCACCCGTATAGCAGGGCTTTTGATTAAAACTGCAACAATCTCTGTGCCTCTAATTGGATTTCTCCCTAAATTCTTCAGTGTATGAGACAGTGATAAGAGATATAAACCAGTGGATTTGCTTTTTTGTTGTTGTTATTTATTGTGTTTGTCTTCCCACTGGAATGGAGCTCCACAGGAGGGTAGGATTTTTTTTTTTTTGAGACAGTCTTCTTCTGTTGCCCAACTAGAGTGCCATGGCTTCAAGCCTAGCTCACAGTAACCTCAAACTCCCAGGCTCAAGCCATTCTCCTGCCTCAGCCTCCTGAGTAGCCTGAACTATAGGTGCCCGCCACCACACCTGGCTTATTTTTCTTTCTTTCTTTTTTTTTTTTTGTAGAGATGGGATCTTGCTCTTGCTCAGGCTGATCTCAAACTCCTGAGCTCAGGCAATCCATCCATATTGGCTGCCAGACTGCTAGGATTACAGGTGTGAGCCACTACACTTAATTTTTTTGTCTGATTTATATTTTCACCCTGGCCTATAATAATTGTTTCTTTTTCTTTTTCTTGCAGTGGTGCAATCATAACTGACTGCAGTCTCCAATTCCTGGGCTCAAGCCATCTTCTTGGCTTAGCCTCCTGAGTAGTTAGGACTACAGGTGTGTACCACCACACTTAGCTTATTTTTCTTATTTTTGTAGAGATGAGGTCTTGCTAATGTTGCCCAGGCTAGTCTTGAACTCCTGGCCTCAAGTGGTCTTCCCATCTTGGCCTCCCAAACTGTTGGGATTATAGGTGTGAACCACCTTGCTTGACCCAGTATTATCAATATCTAACGATCCACAATTATCAGTATCTAACAAAGATTTGTTGAATAAATAGGTTTCCAGTTCTCAGCACTTATTTAAGCCAGAAAACTTTTTTTTTTTTTGAGACAGAGCCTCAAGCTGTCACTCTGGATAGAGTGCTGTGGCATCACAGCTCACAGCAACCTCCAATTCCTGGGCTCAAGCGAGTCTCCTGCCTCTGCCTCCTAAGTAGCTGGGACTACAGGCGCCTGCCACAACACCCGGCCATTTTTAGGTTGCAGCCACCATTGTTGTTTGGCAGGCCTGGGCTGGATTCGAACCCACCACCTCAGGTTTATGTGGCTGGTGCCTTAGCCCGTTGAGCCACAGGCGCTGAGCCTAAGCCAGAAAACTTTGATTCAAACTTTGGTGCTGCTGCATAAAAATATACAATAGAAAAGTCATTCTCTTTCCCTGTGCCTCAATTTTCTCAACTTCATAATGGGAATATGGTCATACATACCTAATAAGGTAGTTGGTTGGTTTGTTTTCAGGCAGAGTCTCTCTCTGTCAACCTGGGTAGAGTGCCTGAGTCACAGTTAACAGCAACCTCAAGACTTGGGCTCAAGCGAGCCTCTTGCCTCAGCCTCCCATAGTGCTAGAATTACAGGTGTGCCCTACCTCACCCGGCCCATACCTGATAAGGTTATGATGAAGATTAAATGAGTCCATGTGGGTAAAACACAGAGAAGGTGCCTGGTCTTACATAGTAATGGGAGACTAGTTTGCAGATCACTGTTTAAGGGTTTATACTGGGTAGAAGCCAAAATACACCTAGTGTGGCCAGAGGGTGGAGCAGGACCAGTGAATGTTAGTGAGGGAAACCGACTTCGTCATGAAAACGAAGAACTTTCTAAATACCAGCGTTTTCAAACGGCCAACAACCGCTTTTGGTACCTGATGAGTGCTCTGTCCTTGGAAGTATGCATGAATTTACATTTGGAAGGGCCAAGGTAGAAGGGATTCAAGCATCAGATGGGACAGCGAGGTGGTGTGTCCTTGGGTCACTGTCCCTGAGAAATTATGCGGGACCTGTGCTTGGGCAATGGCTGTGCTTGCCTGGAATTTTGGTGCCCAGTCAGTGCAGAGGCGTCGGGGCCCCGCGCGGATGCAGGAGTGGGGGAGGGGCGCGCCGGGGCCGGCGGGCGGCCGGACCCGCAGAAGCTCCCGCCACTGCCTGCAGGAGGCGCCGCGAGACCGCCGAACGCGTAATCGGGCCTGACGTCAGCGCCCCGCTCGCTCGGGCTCCCGCTCTGGACTCGGCGCCAGTCCCGCTCCGCGCCGCGCTGCTCCGCTCCGGCTCCGGCTCGCCTCGGGCTCGGCTCGGGCTCCCCCAACGGCGCCCCCCGCGCTGGGCCCCGGGACAGGCGGCAGTAATCCAGCCATGGCCCGAGCCCAGGCGCTGGTCTTGGCGCTCACCTTTCAGCTCTGCGCGCCGGAGACCGAGACTCCGGCAGGTAAGCGCGCAGCGGTGGGACGAAGCTTGCCCCGCCGAGCTCCGCGGCCCGTGGCGTAGCTGGAAAGAAAGTGTGAGTGTCGGGTGGCCAGGCGTTGTGAGCGTGCTCCCTGTGTGTGTCTGAGCGTAGGATATGCGGTTGTGTGCCCAGGGTGTTGGGTGACTGCGAATGTTGTGTGTTCATGAGTTCTGTGTGCAAGAAAAGGTGCTGTGTTGTGTGTGTGCAGTGTGTTGGGGCGAATGTTGTGTGCATGGAGGCATCGTGTGCGCTCTGTCTCTTGTGTGTCTGCTAGTCTGTAGTATTTGTGCGGCCAAGAAGGTGATACGTGTGTAGTGTGTGCATCTAGTTTGGTTGTGTGGCTGGAGTTGTATCTGCTAATGTGTAGCATTTGTTTGCATTTTGTATGCCATAACTGGGAGTGTGTTTGTGTGTCTGAGAATGGGTTGTGTGTTTGTGTTATGCCCGTGATCGAGGGTGCGCCGTGGATCTGAGCAAGTGAGTGTGGTGTGTGCTTGTGAGATTGTGTGTGAAAGCGTGGGAATGGGTCCGGAACGTGTGTCCATGCTGTGTGTACGTGTGGGAGTGTCTGGGGTTTGTGGTGTGCGTCGCCGGGGCTGCGTGGGTCCGTGTGAATGCCAAGTGTGCCGGGAATGCGTGTGTGGGAGCGAGTGTGGAGCGGATGTGAGTGTGTATGAGTGTGTCCGTGTGTGCTGGCTGCGCGTCCAGGAATGTTGCGAGTGTGGTGAGCGCTTGGGCCACGGTTGAGTGTGTGCCTGGGGCCGCCCAAGGGGGCGGTGGCAGGACGTGTGTGTGCGTGTGTGTGTGTGTGTGTGCGCGTGTCTGCGCCTGTGTGGCGCGATGGGCCGGAACAAGTTGTCGCGGCGGCGCCCCCTGGGCTCCCGGGTCGGGCAGGGCCGGAGGCTCGGGAGGGAGGAGCGGGGCCCGCGGCAGCCGACTCGGGCCTGTCGGGCTGTTTGTTGTTTTCGCAAGTTCCGCGCAGCGCAGGCGGGCGGCTGATCCGAGGCGGCGCCGGGGCTGCGGGGAGCCGGGGCCGGTGGGGGCCCGTGAGGGGTGGGTAGGCGGGCGCGCCTGCTGGGGCCGGGCCACGGCAGCTCGGAGGTGGCCCGGCCGGGGCTGTGTCTCGGGCGGGGCTGTGGCGTCGGGTCGCGGGGCAGGGCCTGGCTGGACGCTGCAGGACGGAGCCTCCTCCGGTTGCGCGCAGGTCGCGCCGCGGACGCTGGGGTCTCCTGGGACACTCCCTAGGTTGAGTCCGCAACTTTGAGCGGTCTCCTGGCCGGCTGGGACCGCCGTGTGTGAGTGTGTACGTGTGCCTCCGCGCGCCTGTCTGCTGTGTGATCGCGCTCTCTCGGTGTGTTTTAGCGTCGGGTGTGTTTTGATGTGCATATTCGCGTATCTGCGTGTATATGGAGATTGTGTCTGTATATCCCTGTGTGCGTCGGGTAGACTATGGATGGTGTGTCAGTTGTGTGTTCGGGTGTGCGTGCTCCACACCCCACCCTCTGCGCTGGCCCCTTCCAGCGGAGTGGGGGAAGGAGGGGCTTTCCCTCCTGGAACACTCTTACACCGCTACCGCCTGGGAGGCTCTAGCCGGGTACCCCAGGGCCGAGTAACCAGGAGACGCCCCTGGCCAAGTGGAATCAGAGCTGGTACGCTTGCTGGAGCCGCCTCCTCCTCGCAGGCCGCCAGCCTGAGACAACCGACCTCCCTGGGATGGAGTTTGCCTCCCCAGTGTTTAGGCGCCCGAAATCCCATGGCTCCCCGGTTCGCTGCAGCCCTGCTTGCACTTGGGCTTGCTCTGCAGCTCTGGAGCCATTTGGCGCAGCAGCTTTGACCACCTGGTGCCTGAGAGATGCCCAAGGCCACCTCCTGCCTAACCTTCCCTACCTCCTTCCCCATGTCCTGCAGCAACTTTGCTTTCCTCATCCTGAGATCATGCTCCCCACTCCCACCTCTGCCACTCAGGTAACCTAACTCCTGCCAGCAGGGGAGATTATCAGGAACTGAGGTTTGGGAGTGAGCCCCAGAGCACGTTACTCTCATTCTTGATGCCTCAGTTTTCTCATCTGCCACAAGGCCAGGATAGTAAAGATAAAGTAAGGCTCTATATTATAGAGTGCTGGGGAACAAAAGATGATTTTGAGGGTTGTTACAAAGCCCCAGAGGCTTTGATTTGCTGTCCAGTTTATCTTGGGAAAGTCACTTTGCTTCTAAATTTTCTGGCCTCTTAGTACCATTACTACTGGAACTAAATTCAGAAGACCTTAGTAGAAAAGATGTGCTATCCTCCTGCCCCCAACCTGTGTAGGGTCACTGCAGCTTCCCAAGTGCCTTCTGAGTTTGCCAGGTAGGGTGTGTGTGTGATGTCTCTTGGAGGGGCACGCCTGGCAGTAATTTATCCTGCTGTGTTGTTGCTCATTTTGTCCTTTAGATCTGTGGACAGCTGGAATGAGGGAGAGGCTGCCTAGTGGTTTTAGGTTGGGCAATAAAGGCTTGTCTGGGCATCCAGCCTTTCCCTTCTCACTGGAGCTGGGGGAGGGGACTTGACAGAAAGCAGTGAATGGCTGGAGTGGGGGTACTGAGTTCAGGGGCAGGCTGCTGTCCAGGTCTGGTGTCAGAGCACCCTGTTTGCTGGAGGTGTGCTGTCGTGCTTCTGGGCTTTTGTCTGCTAGGCTGGGCTTGTGGGCTGGCCTTTCCATGCTGGGTGAGGTTAGCCAGAGTTGCCACAGGTGCTTTGTGCCCCCTTCCTCCCTCCATTCTTTTCCCTCCTCCAAGTTGCCCTCCTGCATCCTGTTGTGTCCTGTCCGTATGGTGTCTCAGAGGCTCTCCCATCTGCCCTTCTCTCTCCATCTGCATCCATCTTTCACCTGCAGGAAGGTTCCAGCCTCTTTCTTCCACAGTGCAGGGACATTTATAAGACTCATGTTTTAAAGCCAGGTTTAAAACACTCTGCAGGCTCCCCCTTGCTTTCGGGGTTATATCCTTGTTCCTTGGCCCTGTTGCTTGCTCTGGTTCCTGTCAAGCCCCGTCTTGTTTTGTGCCACTTGTCCTTTGCATCCTGTGATCTAGCCAGTCTTGATCTTCTTACCAGTACTCCCCTAGGTGCCTGTGGCTCACCATCTCCTCTCTGGGCCTTTGCACAAGCTGTGGTTTCTCCCCAGAACTCTCTTAACTCTACCTCTTGGCAGGTGAACTCTTGTAACTTGCTCAGCTCTCAGCTTAGACATCACCCCCTCCCTGAAGCCTTCTTTGGTTATGCCTAGTCCCAGCCCAGGAAGTAGGGGTGGGGGTTGATTGGGTTTTTACATAGCAGTGTAATTATTGTAATTATAGTTTATTGGTCTTGTCTTCCTTACCAGACCTTTGAGTTCACCTCTGAATCCTTAGTACCAGGCACAAGGCCTGGCCCACCTGGTCTGAATAAATGTATGTGACAGGAAAGAATGAAGTCAAGGGGGTCAAGTTCAGGGCTGGAGATGCCAGATGGGGGCGCACTGACTCCACTGAAGGTGGAGATTAAAGAAATAGGGTTTCTTTCCAGGAATCTGGAAAATTCTGCTGAGGGATGGTGTTGTGTTGTGAAAAGGCCATGTAGAGAGGGTCATCTGGGAGCTTTGAGTTGGGGAGGTTGGGTCCCTGGCAGACAACGAAGGGAGCAGGTCTCCAGACTTCCAGCCCCTCCCACCAGGCCCCAGCCCCACCCCCAGCAGCTGGCAGGGCCTGTCCAGCCCCCAGTCTCAGCCTTTTGTGACAGTTGGTGAGGCATTGAGTCTCAACGGTCTGTCTGAGTGTCTGGGGAGGAGGGAGAGCAGAGGGAGGGTGCTGCCTTAGAAGGGCAAGGGAAGCCTCTGGCAGATCGTGCCTCTGTCCTCAGTCCCAGATCCTGGGATGGGCAGGTGGGGTCATGGCCTCTGTCCTGGCTGTTGGGAAAGAGGGAGGGGACCTGCTTCCTGGGTGGGGTTAGGGGAGGCTGGTAGAGGTGTACACCCTAGCTTTGGGCAGTCAGAGTTGGGTGCATAAGAGAGAGCGTGTGTATGTGAGTGTGAAATTATAGCCAGAACACAGGGTGTATATATGACCTGTCAGGGTGTTTAGCCATCTGGTTAACCTGGTGTGGCAAGATCTGAGTTTGGAGTAAGGGGGTGACCAGCTGCTTTGATCTCTGCAACCCTGACGTTAGGGTGTCTAGATATGCAAGTGTCAAATTCCTGGAGTTGGGTGCAGAGCTATTTGGGGTTTTTTTGTTTTTTTTTGAGACAGAGTCTCACTTTCTTGCCCCTGGTAGAGTGCTGTGGCATCATAGCTCATAGCAACTTCAAACTCTTGGGCTCATGTGATCCTCTTTTTTCAGCCTCCTGAGTAGCTGGGACTATAGGCACCTGCCACAACGCCTGGCTATTCTTAGGGTCTCCCTCTTGCTCAGGCTGGTCTCAAACTCATGAGCTCCAGTGATCCACCTGCCTCAGGCTCCCAGTGTGCTAAGTTTACAGGCGTGAGCCACCACACCCGGCCAATGTGCAGAGCTATAGGTGGTGTTGTAGAATCTAGGTGTGGACATTCCAGTACCAGTGTGTGAAAGGAGCAGGGTATGCACAAGATATCCCAGTGTCTCTGGATCTGGAGTTGGGCATATCCAGGTGTGTAGGAGTCCTCGGGTTAGTAGATGTTCAAGTGCAGAGTGTCCCTGTGTTGTGTCCGTGTATCCTTGTATCTGAGTGTAGGGTTATCCACCTGTCTGGATATCTGAGTGTGAGGGTATCTATATATCCAGGTGTAAGTCTGGGTGTGAGGTGCCACATGTATATTTGCATGTGTAGCTGTGGAAGTGCCCTAGTGTCCTATGGGTGTGCCTCCAGGAATGGGGTGTGGATGTGTTGACTGGGAGTGTTCTGGTGGCTGTCCCCAACTCAGACTCTGGTACCTCCTTCTCAAAGCTAGAGCCTGGGAAGGAGGCCCATTGGTTCTGTTTCTCCATGATCCTAGTCTAGACTAGTTGTCATCTAGACTAGAACTTTGTCTACTAGAACTTTCTACAATGATAGAAATGTCCTCTACCTGTGTTTTCCAGAACAGTGGCCACTTAGTCACATGTGCTATTAAATTTAAATTAGATAGTTTTAGTGAAAATAAAATTCAGCCCCTCAGTTGCACAAGCCAGATTACAAGTCCTCAAGAGCCACATGCTGTTAGTGGCTGTCATCATACTGGTTAGTGCAGGTAGAGAACATTTCCATTTTCTCAGAAAGTTCTAGAGATGATGCTGGTCTAGAGATGTGAGACCTGCAGCAGCAGCTCAGTGAGGCCTGGGCACCTCAGGGGGTGAAAATGGTCTGGACAAATCATCGCTCAGTGGCTGTGGAGAAAGGTTTTGTTGAAGCCATGTCTCCTTCTCGGCAGACTCATTATTTCTCGCCTGGACTGTTGCAGTGGCTTCTCCTTGGTCTCCATCCTGCCATGAGCCTTTTGCTTTTCAATGGTTCACTACCTGGTGACCCGAATGACCTTTCCAAGGCAGATATAGGAAGCTGACACTCCCTTGCCCCAAGCTAAAGGCTCCCCAGCACTCAGGAGACAAAAAACCTAAAGCCTGACATAGCTGACAAGGCCTTGTGTGACCAGCCCTTTCTTCCCAAGGCAGCTTCGCAGTAGGTCTCTCCTCCCCAATCCCACTCCTGCCTGTCCACCTTTTGATACAAGATCTCCAGGCCAACCACTGATCCCAGAGCCTCCCTCGTCTCTTCACACCTCCCCACCTTTGCACATGCTGTGCCTTCTGCCGAGGACGCCTCTCCCCCTCTCACCTCAGAGTCTGCTGCTTGCTCACCCTTGGGAGTCCAGCTCCATTGTCAGTGGCATGGTGAAGTCTTCCCAGCCCCTTCCTGGTGCAGGTGGTCAGTTTCATAAGGCACGTATGACAGTGGACAGTGGACCCTTGAGGTGGACAGCTCAGAATGACTCATGAGGTCTTGGGCAGGTTCCCAAAGTGCAGACCCCAGGACCAAGTGGTGACTCAGAACAGATGAGGAAAAAGGGGCTTAGTAGAGCTAAGGTTTGGGAGTTTGAAGGCAGAAGCTGCAGGAAGGATTGGAATGGGGTTATTAGGAAGGGGTAGGGAGGATATTTTATGGTTCAGATCATAGCTGAGGCTATGGTGACAGCTGAGGGGTGGGAGATACCTGGTGGTGAAGGTAAATCTGGAGAATGGGACAGCTGGCTATGAGGGGACAGGTGGCACCAGGGCAACAACTGAGGGTTGGGGACAGGTGGAGGATGGAGAGAATGGGGGGATGTGAGACAACTGGATGACAGGTGATAGGCCAGAGGTATCAGAAACCTATTCAGAGAGGATGGGGTGGGGGGATCTTAGCTGAGCAAGTAGGAAATGTATTGTGTGTGTGTTTCCATGAGGGCGTGTGTGTGTGTATCCTTGTGGTTGTGCACATATGTCAATATGTGTTTGTGCCTAGTGTGCTGGTTAAGAGTGTGGGTCAGGGCCCAGTCTATCTGGGTGGTTCTAAGCCTGGTTCCACTTGGGCCAGTTACTGACCTTTCTGAGCCTTTAGTGTTCTCATTTGTGAAATGGGAATAATAATAGGACGTACTGCTGGGAGTTGTTGTGAGGATATGCATATTTTGTATTTGTGCATGTCCAGGTCCTGCACATAGTAAGCAGTGTGTAAGTGTCGACTACAGTGTGTATGTCTGCAGCCATCCTGTGTGCTCAGATAAATTTGTTCTTGGCTTTTGATGAAGTCCAGGCCTGGGAGGAGTAATGGTGGTGGGGATGGAGGGTGGGGAAGTGACTGGCCAGGTGGCTGAGTCTGGCCGAACTCTCACTTTCTCCCTCCTCTTCCTCCCATTTCCTGTTCCAGGGTCCAACCCTATAGGTTTGCCTCTCTGTTCCTCTTCTGTCCTGCCCCACACTGCCCTACCCTGGGCTGGGGGCCAGGGGATATGCTTTAATTGTTCAAAAGTTTTATCAGCAGAATCTGAACTCATTGTTTGCCTGCCAGCAGGCCAGGGCCCTGCTCAGATATAAATACCTGGACAATGTGCTCAGCTCTAGACTGCCTGTCCTGTGGGTGGCAGTGGCTTCATACTGTGCCCTTGGAGAGTCACTGGAGTGGATTTTTGGAGGGTGGGAGACAAGGCCGAGGAGGCCTCACCCTCAAACCATGGGTTGAGCCAGCCCGGCCTGGTAGGTGGAGGGGTCTGGATTCCCTTTCCCTCCATTGCAGCATTATTGCCTTATACTACGTAACTGCCCTGCATCATGGCTGTGTACTGCTCTGGACGTATGTTCCCTGGGGTTCCTGGATTCAGCATCCTTGCACTGCACTGCATCTCAGCCCCGCCGGGCACTGGATGTATGTTCCCTGGGGTTCCTGGATCCAGCATCCTTGCACTGCACTGCATCTCAGCCCCGCGCGGCTCTGGCATTCGCGTTGCACTGGGTGTGTAGGCTCTGCCGAGTTTCTGCATGCCCTGCATCTCTCTGCATTGCCCCCCAACTGTGCCTCCATCCTGCAGCTATCCTGCCCTGTGTATCTTCATAGCTCTCTCTTATGTTGTATTATTCTTTCTTTTCTTTTCATTCTTTCTTTTTTTTTTGTTGAGACAGAGTCTCACTCTTTTGTCTGGCCTAGAGTGCCTTGGTGTCAGCCTAGCTCACAGCCACATCAACCTCCTGCACTGAGGTGATCGCCTGCCTCAATCTTCTGAGTAGCTGGATCTATAGGCTCCTGCCACAATGCCTGGCTAGTTTTTCTATTTTTAGTAGAGATGGGGTCTTGTTCAGGCTAGTTTCGAATTCCTGAGCTCAAGGGATCCTCCCTCAGTCTCCCAGAGTGCCAGGATTACAGGCATGAGCCATCATACCTGGCCAACATTGCAATACTCTAATGGACATCAGCATTGTGCTGGGAGAGTGGATTCTCCTGGGTTTCTAGACAAACCCTTTCATGCTGCCTCAGTGCCTGAGACCAACATATGGCTTCCTATGGCCAGATTGCATGTTTACATCATAGAGCATTTATGTTCTACACTGCAGCACCTCCCTGGGCAGTCTCCATTGCACTGGATGCTCTCGGGTTTGGGCGCAGCTCCTCGTGTTGCAGCACTGCACTGTGCCAACAGATGGCATGCCACCACAACGTTGCCTCCTCCCATCACGTGGCAGCTCTGTAACACACTGCATTACTGCATGGGTGTCTGCACTGCACCAGCACATGAGCTTTCCTGAGTTTCTGGGCACTGCCCCTCTGCGTTCTGCTGCTGTGCTGTTCTAACACAGTGCACCTTTGCTTCACGTGGCACTTCTTTCCCATTATTTATTTATTTATTTTTGAGACAGAGCCTCAAGCTGTCACCCTGGATAGAGTGCCGTGGCATCACAGCTCACAGCAACCTCCAATTCCTGGGCTCAAGTGAGTCTCCTGCCTCCGCCTCCCAAGTAGCTGGGACTACAGGCGCCCGCCACAACGCCCGGCCATTTTTTGGTTGCA
>CAUYRH010042083.1:0-43059 GCA_963574655.1 Perodicticus potto | reverse complement strand
GCATTTAACTCTGCAGAGAACTAGAGGAGCTTAACACCTCCCTAGAAATCTGTGTGTGTGACCTCAAGCAGGAGCCTCTCCCAATCCAAGGCTCAGATTTCAGATTACTGAAGGCCGCCCTTAAGGTTAATTATAATAACAGTAGAAGCTGATATGATCAATCTGAGAAATTGCTGACGTCTTTGTTCCCTCCCTCATCTTACCCTCTGGGCAAATAGACTTCAATAAAATCAGAGTGGAACAAACACTCTGGGCCCTTGCCGGAATCCCAGGACAGGCAATAGACCCCTGAGTTCCCACTTTTAATTCTACTCTATGTCTCTTGTCTTTCTTTACCATCACTTCTAACTCCATTTTTCTTCAGTTGATCGCTGCCAGTTTCCACAGGTCTCAGCAGACACTGCTCTCAAGGAGGGACCCCGACACTGCCCCTGCAAAGTATTTATTTTTGAGAAGGAGTTTCACTCTCTTGCCCTGGGTAGAGTGCTGTGCAATCACAGCTCATAGCAACCACAAACTCTTGGGCTCAAGAGATCCTCTTGCTTTAGCTGATAGAGTCAATGTAGGGACCTGCAACCCACTCAGGAAGAAATGAATGCATTGAGAGAGGATACCCGAGAAGGGCGAGGTCTGGGAGAACAGGTTTTGTCAAGGAGAGCACAAGGATACACTTGCAGGGTCCTCTCCATGGTGACTCAGCCCTTAGGAATTTGTAACTTCCTGGAACTTGGAAATTTCCAAGTTCTGTGAAATCCTGTAGTTCTGTGAGGGCTGGACTAGCATCTCCCACTTAATTCAAACTGACCAATGAGAAGGGTACCTGTGGGATGGAACTTCTTGACTGTCAATAAAAAGGGAAAGATCAAGCTAGATGGGGAGTGCGGCCATTTGGAATTCTTCTATGCCATAAGCTCCAAGCTGGTGAATAAAGCCCTTCCTCTTATAAATGTGGTGTTTGGGTGCTCTTTCTCTCCTTTGGGCCTTGTCTTCCTGCAACACTTCCATTTCAGAGTTAATAATTTAATGTTTTTAAATTTTTAGGCCTTCTAGGACACAAAAACAACTACTTAATTAAGACTTACGAACTGACTGATTAGCTTTCTTTTCCTCTGTTCTTTATAGGGGAATAGTATTTTTTGATAATTTCACTATTAACTCAACTCATTTATTGCCTGCAATGGTTGTGAAACTATTTCATCTTCAAAGTATAAAATGATGTAGTTATCTTTTGAAATAATTTTTCATTTGTTTTTAAGTCACTTTTATAGATTTTAGTTATCTACCATTAACATTACTCTACACAGCTATGGCAAAAGACTTGATTGGAATTTGGTTAAATTTGAATAGGATCCTTTTTACATGGTCAATGGTGCCAAATAAAGCTACCAACCAAAATCAGCAGGGATTAGTTTGCAAATCATTATGCAGTTTTCCAACAGAATATTCCTTAATACAAATTCATTTACAGTTTTAAACAAACTATGTTATAGAGAGAGAATATAATGAGTTCTTAAAAGAACTGTCATACAAGTTTACATATTTGACAGCTACAGACTATTCTTCACAAAATATAAACATGAATAAAATAAGTTTTATAGGGTTTTATAGTGTTAAATAAAGGATCTTTCTAATTCAAGTCCAAATTGCCTCTACCTGCATTAATCTACATTATAAACCCGCATTGTATTAATGATGTCCAGGTTATCAGCATTCTTATATGCACTGAGGTGAGTAAATTGTTCAGAAGTCAGAGACTTTTTTTTTCCCCCTTCCCTATAAAGGACTATTACATAACATCAACGCCCTGACCTATGAATTCTCAGGGTTACAAAGAATGAATGGGGTTATGGATCAGAGGACCTATATGTCAGGTGGCTTTACTATAAAATGTAAAGTTTACTTAATGCTTTCTAGGATACTTTACATCTTGCATATCTTTGAATATTGCTATCAATTAATCTATGCCACAAATAATTAGAGAGTAATTCTCTCAATTTCCAAGAAATGTACTCTTTACTTTAAACTCAGCATTTTCATTATGAAGGAGAAAATTCAGGAAATGTTCAATAGGAAGAGCAGGAAATAACTTTTAGTGAGGTTTTTCTAACTTCTAAGGTAACACAGAATAATAATAAACAGCATAAAATTGACTTCTATATCTTAAGAATTCATATGGTAAATGTCTGACCTATAAGAAATAGGATTCAGAGGATAAAGTCAGTTTTAAAAAGATGTAATTTCTCACAGTGTGTGAAGATCGAAATTGAACAGCCAATGCTCACAGATACATGCCCTTGATACCCTCCTATGTAGGGCAACTGTTGTCCTCCTATGTAAATTCTTAGATGGCATAAACTACCTTGTGAAACTTAAAAACCAGCTAGAAAGACATAACTAAAAGGGAAAAATATCCAGGATTCACTTTTATTTAACCCTGGAGACCAACCGCCACTCTCTTCCTCCTTGAATCCCACTCTGTCTAAGCCACCTGCATCCCCTTCCAGGATTACCATATTTACCTCCTCACTAGTTTCCATGTCTCTGCTGTCTTCTATCTTGTCATCATCCACACAATAGATCTAAACATATCATCTTCCTGCCCTGTTAAACATTCTCCAATAGAGTCCCATCACACTTAAAAAGCAAATTTCTCACTTAGCTGCACCAACCCTGTATCTGAGATTCCCAGCATTGACATTATAGACATTTTAAACCAAATAATACTTACAAGGGGCTGTTCTGTAGATTTTACAATCTTTAGTCACATCCCTGGCTTCTACGAACTGGGTGCCAGTAGCATCCACTTTGCTGTTGTGGCAACTGACAATGTCTCCAAATATTGCCAAAAGTTCCCTCTTGTCAGGGGCCAAAATAGTAATTTTTAACATGATTATGAAGTTACTTTATCAATTCAATTCAATGCACATTTATTAAAGTAGGCATCTAAAATGTACATAAGTTTGGAGGGCTAAGGGGTATTATAATTTTAAATATGGCAAAGTCTCTGACCTCCCAATACTATGTGCCCCCTCCTTTGTACCAATATAAAATACAAGAGATGACTAAGTACGAAGAAACAACACCACAAAACAGAATGTGATAAATGCTAGATTCAAAATGCAATGCTGAGGATGACAAACTACTATGTATTGGTTACTTATTACGGAAGAAGTAGTGTTCTAAATACAGTAATTTAGGCTTTCAAACAAAATAGTAAAGGATTTGAATCCAGATACCTAAAAACCTTACACACTTAAATAATCTTCTATATTCCTTTAAGAAAAAGACTAATTTTGATTGGGCTGATACTGATCTGGGAAATTAGAAAAACATAAATATTATCCTGAGTGGTACAAAGAATAACAAAGGACATAGAGATAATAAAGGACATCACAGGTCCTTGTAAGAAAAACCCAAAGTTCTTTGATTTGACAAAAATGTGGCTGAACGGATGCCAGCAAATGTAGGTACAAGTAGGGGGTGGACTCTAGTGATAAGACTTAAATATAATTGTAAAAAAGTATAGACTCGGCTCGGCGCCTGTGGCTCAACGGGCTAAGGCGCCAGCCACGTACACCTGAGCTGGCGGGTTCAAATCCAGCCCGGGCCCGCCAAACAACAATGATGGCTGCAACCAAAAAAATAAAAACAAACAAACAAACAAAAAAATGGCCGGGTGTTGTGTCGGGTGCCTGTAGTCCCAGCTACTTGGGAGGTGGAGTCAGGAGACTCGCTTGAGCCCAGGAGTTGGAGGTTGCTGTGAGCTGTGATGCCACGGCACTCTATCCAGGGTGATAGGTTGAGGCTCCGTCTCAAAAAGAAAAAATTATAGACTCAATTTTGTAGGCAATGGTAAATATTTGAAGGGGATTGATCCAAAAAATGACAGGTTCATACTTAATCCTTCTAGGATGAGCAGCTTATGGGCTGAATGGCCAGCTTCCAAAGGAAACCATTCTTCCAGACACATTCAATTCAACCAGACTCTCCCAGAGTGAGCCCCTTGCTTTCTACACATACCTAGCTAACACTAATTCGCGGGACAATATCTCAGTATATCCACTTCTCTTTTGGATAATGATTCTTTTTTTCTTTCAAATTTTATCCTGGTAAAAACACTGAACATGAGATCTACTCTCTCAACACATGCTTAAGTGAACAACACATTGTTGCGTGTAGGTAGAATGTTGTGCAAGTCTGTAAATCTCATGCATCTTGCTTAACTGAAACCTTATACACACAGATTATTAACCTTCCATTTTCTCCCACTCTGCCCCTCAAAACCACCATTCTACTTTTTGATTCTATGAATTTTACTATTTTAGATATCTCCTGTAAGTGATGTCACGCAATATTTGCCTTTTTGTGATTGGCTAATTTCACTCAGCATAATATCCTCCAGGTTCATTCATGTTGTTGCATGTTACAAGATTTCCTTTCTTTTTAAAGGTGAATACCATTCCATTACACTTCTGTACCACATTTTATCTATTCACCCATTGATGGACATTTAAGTTGTTTCTACCCCTTAACTATCATGAATAACGCTGCAATAAAACTGAGGATACAAATATGCTTCAAGATATTGATGCTGAATCATATGGCAGCTCTATTTTTAATTTTTTGTAGGAAACTTCATGATGTCTTCAATGGTAACTATCCTATTTTGCATTCTCACCAACAGTGTACAAGGATTCCAATTTCTCTACAATATCACCAAAATTTTTGCATGTTTTTTTTTGAGACAGAGTCTCACTTTGTTGTCCTTGGTACAGTGTGATGGTGTCATAGCTCACAGCAACCTCAAATTCTTGGGCTCAAGCTATCCTCTTGCCTCAGCCTCCCAAGTAGCTAGGACTACAGGCACCCACCACAACACTCAGCTATTTTTTTTTTTAGAGACAGAATCTTGCTCTTGCTTAGGCTGGTCTTTAACTCTGTGAGCTCAAGCAATCCACCTTGGCCTCTAGAGCACAAGGATTATAGGCACGAGCCACTGCACCTGGCCTGCCTTTGTGGTTTTTTTAATAGCCATCCTCACAAGTGTGAGACGATATTTTATTGTAGTTTTAATTTGCATTTTCCTAGGAGTTCCTTATATATTTTTGGGATCAAACCCCTTATATGTAGTTGCATATGAATTAAACCCTGATATATAATGTTATATATCATATACACGAAGATATAAAATATCTTCTCCCATTCCACAGCTTACCTTTTCACTACGTTGATTGTTTCCTTTGCTGTATAAAGACTTTTTGTTTTGTTATAATCCCATTTGTTTATTTTTATTTTGTTGACTGTACTTTTAGTGTTGTATCCATGAAATTATTGCCAAGATCAATGTCATGAAGCTTTTCTAAGAGCTTCTACATCTTGGGTCTTACACTTAAAAAATTAATCCAATCTGAGTTGAATTTTGTGCATGGTGCAAGACAAGGGCCCTATTCATTCCTTTGCATGTGGATATCCAGTTTTCCACCATTTGTTGAAGAGAATATCCTTTCCCTTGGCTCCCTTGTCAAAGATCAGTTATATACCGGGTGTTGTTTCCAGGCTTTATGCTTTGCGCTCTTCTAATCCCTGTCTATATGCTTGTCTCCATGCTTGTGAGTACCATCCTACAGCGTGGTTCTTATTGAGACCTAATTACATTCAACTCTACCCCTTGTTTTGGTGCTTGCTACATAAGGACCACCAGGGAAATGAAGTATATAATTACTTTGGGTTTCCAGCTCTAGCACATCTTAAGTTAAATAGCTATTTCCCAGTGAAAGTAGGTCCAAAAGGAGCCTATGTTCCTTTTGCACCAGAACCATATAATTAATATAACTTGATATCTTATGGTTGAATAGCTATCTCATTCTAACAAAAGCAATCTTGTTTCACTCTTATCAAAAATCATTCCGTTTAGATAATAAACACTTATAATTAGATTCTCTTCATGATTACACAATACCACTTTAATTAGATGAAACAGGCTTACCATGGAAACCTCTATATCCACATAAACCATACGTTGCCTCTTAACTGTCTCACTTAGTTGTGTGTACATTTAGGAACCTGCTTTGCAGCTACATGCCTATTACTTCTCTCCTAGGAATAATCAGCCTGACTACCTTAAAAAAAAAACCCCAAATCTTTAGATCTGATCATTTCCAAATCAAAATTTTGCATGATTCCCTTGTCGTATGAGTTCTATCCTTAGCACCACAATATTATTATTAATCTTTAAGTCATTGTCAAGTCTGTGATTGCCCTAGAGATTTATTCAGGGTAAGATAGTAGGATTAGAAAATGTTAATTTATTAATATTACTTATCCTTAGAATTAGATTTTTGAAAACTCTTCTACCCTATCTTTCCCCTAAAAGAACAAGTAAAAAAGATGGATAGACTCATTCTTTCCCTTCAATTTTTAATTACAATATTATTTTCTGGTTAGTTATTTCTAGTAGATATTTATAGAAAGTATCTAGTTTGTCTTGGGGGGAATGGAAAGATATTCCAGAGCAGATAATAACTAATACTCAAAGAACAGAATTTAGCAGGCAAAGGTTAGAAAAAGCATTTCAGGCAAAGGGAAAGTATGCTCAAAGTCAGAAGATGAGAGATCAGAGTGTACAACATAGGTTAATAAGAGAAGAACTCTGGGTTCTGTAGTTTGGCCAGAGTGTAGGTATGATGGTACATACTGACACCATATTTCAAGAGATTTGGTATCTCCTCATTCAACATGATAATTGTGAGGTTAATATTTTAAGTTGACAAAGGTACAGAATTATACCAAAAAAAAATGCATTCATGCCTTAATCATAATGTTCAATTATGGAACATATAATGCACAATTCGTTTACCAATCTGGTGAAATAAGAAGTCATTCTGGGTCAGTACCCATAGCACAGTGATGAGGCACCCCCGCCACCCTGAGGGTGGTGGGTTCAAACCTTGCCTGGCACAGCTGAACAACAATGGCGACTACAACAAAAAAGGCACCTGTAGTCCCAGCTAATTGGGAGGCTGAGGCAAGAGAATTGCTTGAGCCCAAGAGTTTGAGGTTGCTGTGAGCTGTAACGCCATAGCACTCTACCAAGGGTGATATAGTGAGACAAAAAAAAAAAAAAGATGTCATTTTCTCTGGGTACCAATCCGTAAGTTAAAGTTTTAAGAAATGTTTTGTTCATGAACCACACCCATACCATGCTGTTTACAACTTCCAGTTTTAGTTTCTTTACATGGGAATAAAAGTGATATTTGTTACAAAATCTGAGCATAGAACCTTTCTAGATTTTGACAAATTTCCTCCAGGCTTTCGCAGTTATCTCACCACATTTGACAGCCATTTAAAAAAGAAAACTCATTATAAGTTAGTCTTTCAAAACATTTGAGTGCCTTTTTCTTTAACTCATGTTTCATCAATTTGTATAATATTTAATTAAATTTCAAGGGTACAACAATAGGAACAACTACTATATTGGGGAAGAAACACAATTAATTTTTTAAAAAACATACATTTTAGCCAGTGGGAACAAAAGTACTTAGTATTACTAGGGAGTAATCTTTTAGTTGTGAGCACTCTAGGTCACCGGAATCAGACAGAAGGAACAGTCCTTGAGTGAATCAAGCTAGTCTAGGTAAAGCATGATCCCTCTAAGACAGCATTTGTTTACTTTGGTGTGATAGAATAAAATGCAAGATGGGCAAACCTTAGTGAAAATTCAGTTTGGAACAGAGAGATGAATGAGCACTGTAAACCAGGCTATAAAGTTAGGCTACTTATCTGGAAAGCCAGCATGAGCAGTGTTTCAGAACACGGACTCTGGATGGAGCAAAGCTGCCTGGGTTTGGCTGCCAGCTCTCCACTTATTAGCCGTCTGACCTTGGGCAAGTTACTTAGCCCCTACTTAGTGATTTGATTAATCTGCAATTTTTAAAAAGACATACTAATAGTATGTATTCATCCAGTTGTTGTTAGGGGTAGCTGAATTAATATTTTTAGGTGCTCAGGACAGTGCCTATTCAAAACAGGCACTCGATTAATGTCAGCTTTATTATTATACCACAGTGATGACCGATAATAATTTCCAGATTTACTGTTCCAGGGCATGTGCATGAGTTAATGTATGCAAAATACTTTGACCAGTGCTTGGCATATAGTAAAATTTTTATAGTAATTTGTTGTTGTTGCTGCTGTTATCGTGAGCCATTTAAATGTTTTAAATGAATAAGTGCTCACATTTGCATTTCAGGGTGAACCATGTCTACAGAGAGAGGGAGAGACTGGAGGTGGGGAATGCTGGGGAAGTTGCTGATGCTGAGCACGGGCACTCCCAGGCTGAAGAGGCAGAGGACAAGTAGGAGTCAAGACTCACTCGTGTGGCAGAACTGGATGGCACTTGCTGTTTGGCTGTACAGGGCTCATAAGTAAGAGGGCGGAGCTTAAAGGCATTTATCATGGACACTTTTTTGCTATGCGGCTGCACTCATATATCACACAGATTTTGGCTCATAGGCAATCTCAAGAAAGAAGAAAGTCAAAGCCAGATATTTCTAAAAAATTCACAAAAGCAGCAGCAGCCTTATTTTTATAAATCGTATCTGTGCATCCAGCAACCTCAGGGTCCAGAATAAACTAACTCCTTTCTTATTAAGTCATCACACTTCTTTTCCTCCTTTAAAATTATTTATAGTTTAGTACCACTAAACCATGTAGGTGTTCTTTGAAGATACAGGCATGAGAAGCCTTATGGAATAATTCTTTGAACATCTTTCCTTTAATATGAACTTGCTGGATAACTGATTTAGTGTTCACTCTACTGAGAAAACTCTGTATAACAAAGTCAACTAGTAAAATCATTATGCTCCCTGTACTGAAACATGAATGGCTTTGAGGATGTGTCAGATTTTTCTGTGTATCATCTTGCCTAGAAGTGGGTATATATTGATACTAAAAATGTATTAAAAGTTTCCCAAAACCGGAAGGGAGAAAGTTACCACATCTTCAAAGAACTGAGTCTATTGTTTACAAGATAAAGCATGGGACTGCAAACTAATACAATCTTTTTGGAAGAAAGTGCAAAGAATCCTCAAAGAATTCAAATTAGACCTCCCATTTGATCTGTAACCCCATTCTAGGCAGCTAAATAGAAGAAAAAATTTCATTTTATCATAAGGACATTTGCCCTAGACTGTTTATGACGTCTCAATTTACAATTGCCAAAATGTGGAAATAATCTAAACGCCCACCAACCCAGGAATGGTTAAACAAGCTGCAGTATATGTGTATCATGGAATACTATTCAGCCAATAAAAAGATGGAGACTTCACATCTTTTGTATTAACCTGAATGGAGTTGGAACACACTCTTCTTAATAAAGTAGCACAAGAATGGAAAAGCAAGAATCCGAGGTACTCAATATTAATATGAAATTAGTAAATTATCTAACACATGCCAACATAAAAGAAAAACTTAAATCAATTCAAGGTAGAAAGTGGGGGAATAAGGGAGGGGGGAGGGGGAATAAGGAGGGGGATGGGTGTGCTCCCACTTAACGGGCACAATGTTGTTGTGTATGACACACCTCTTTGGGGAAGGACACAGTTATAACAGGAACTTTATCTAACACATGCAAACATTGTAACCTAATTCCTTGTACCCTCAGTTAATCTGAAACAATAAAAAAGAAAGACAAAACATGAAAATTAAGTCTTTACTAAACAGATAACTATATGTGTTCAACTATTTATGTTTAGAAACCCTTTCATATGTGTTTTATTTCTTTTTGTTTTAGAAAGTTTCAATGTTAGGAACAACAAAATCACAGAATAAAGCTGTATTTGTAGAATTGTAAAATAACTGGACTCACAAATGAAATTTAAATTCCTAGTTAACTTAGTGAGTGCCTTGTAGGTGATGTATAGGACAATACAAAAATGTGCAAAAATAGATACAGGACCTTCAAATTCAGAGGAAAAGATGAACATTGACCAAGTAATCACTCAAAAATATAATATCATAACTGTGCTAAGTACTATACAAGAAAGATACGTAAAACCACTAACACTAATAATAGAGGAATAGAACCTAGTTTTGAGACAGTGGAGGGAACTGCATAGAGAAGGAAAGGAAAGTTTCAGGCAGATTTAGTGCATATCCAAAGGTCTTGTGTTCAGAGGAAACCTAGGGCATTTGAGCAGAAGGCCAGAGTGGCAGAAAGGCAGAGAGAGTAGGAAAGCAGTATGAAATGAACTTGGAGTAGTGCACAGGGACCAAACTGTGTTGCACTTTTCTGGGAGGATTAAGAACCTTAGTCCGGTGATTCCATTTATTTACTTGGTTAGGTGCTTGAATAAAGAGTTTAGCCAAGATAGATGAAATGGTTACTAACTCAGCCACAGGGACATGAATTCATTCTGCATAGAAATTCAGTAACTGATGGTCCTAAAAGTAGTGCCTTAGGAGATGAGACGATGTAGCATGGTGGAGAGCAACAGACTTCCGTGATTTTTACCTGAAGATGCCTAGGAAAACTTCGAATGCACTGAAAGCCACAGAAGAGTGCTATGAAATTGCTGTACTTCTGCTGCCTAGGAGACATCAGATTAGGTAAACTTTTGAAGAAGGAAATGTTTATGTTTGAAGCCGTTTTGTGAACTACTTCACTTTATGGGCCTAAACCAAATGGTCTCCATGTCCAGGTCCTCCTGAGTTGAATACTTCTCTATCCTCTATCTGCAGACATTCAGGGCTCCAGGGTTCATAAAGTCTACCTACCACTCCCATCCCTTGTTAAAATTTATCTGTATTGTCCAAGGAAGGGAAGGGTGGATTCTTACTTACAAGAGAAGTATTTAAAAAAAAAAAAAAGGGTTGATACCACTAAAATAGTGGGCGTGCCAAGGAAAGAGATACTAGTATGGGCTGAAGTTGACTCAAACTCCTGAGTCCCAAAACTTCAGTTAAGTCTTAGGCTTAGAGAGAGATCCTTCCAGGGCAGGGAGAGGTGGGGGGCAGACAGACAAGAAAACATGGGAAAAATGTATTCTAGGTTTGAGATGAAATATGAACTATTAAAGGAAATTTAAAAGTAGCATAAATGCAAAGAGCATTCATTGTGAGAGTAGTGACAAGAATAAAATTAGGAAAGCAAGATCCTGAAGAGCCCTCATGACCAGGGCTCATCTTCCCCCACTTGACAGCTGAGATCCACTGGGAATCTACATACAGCAGAGTAACTTAATGAGAGCTGTACATTAGTAAATTACTAAAATGCATCTCCTAGTGTTTATCCACTCATCAGTTATCCAATTACTACTATGGCCCCCAAACATAGTGCTAGAGATGCTAAGATGGTAGACAAAACCAGAGAGGGAGATATTTATTAATACAAATGTTGGAGCCTGATGTAGGACAGCAGCAGTATGAAAAGAAAAGAAGAGTAAGACAGACTTTGAAATTTTTAACATAGATTAATCATTGAGTCAAATGAGGGGAATCAAAGCTGACAGTAGAGTTTGAAGTCTGTAAAATGAGAAGGCTGTTGGTAGCAAGCAGAAAATTGGGTCATATTTAGGGCAAGGTGATGACTTTCACCTATGAATGATTGAGCCTCAAGTCATAACTGATCTTGTCAAGATGGAGAGGTGACATTGATAGATGCAGCATATATGTGGGACCTGGTAATTCTCTCTTCTCACTCATTATATTTGGTTGACAATATACAATTTGAAAACCCTGGTAGTTAGAACATATAATATTATGTCTAGCCATCGGGGAAAATATTTTTGATCCCAGATAATGCTTTATATTAATATTCTGCCTGCATGTTCAGGCTGTTGAGACTTAACATAGAAGGTATCTAATGAGAGACTTGTAGGCTAGGTGAAAAATCAAGATATTTAGAAAAGAACATTATAATATACTCTTAAATATATGTAAATTATGTTTATAATTATAATCATATAAGTATATACCTAAATATGTCTCTCTATATACAAACCTATATACATATATAAATACATGTATATGCACATTCCTTCTTACAAAGATGTGGATAGCGGAGCTTTTCAGAATCAAGCAGTAGAAAATACCCACACGTTGTCTAAAGGAGCAATCAGTAAATCCACATAGAAATACAAATCGTATTTTTGAGTACTTATTTGTTGTTTACAACAAACCCAAATATTTATGAAAAACTAGACACTAAGAATACGTAGACAGCCACTGAAAAGAAAATTACTCAACCAAGATTTGCATGCTTTCTCACAACTACATTTATCTAAGCTATCTTGTACGGTGAGAAGTTTATATCTAATAGACAGAAGTTATAAAAATGCATGAATTCAAATTCAGCTCTAAAAGTCAAATTAAAAATACATTACAAAATGTAAATCAAAAGGCATTAATTTATGCAAAAATTGCCTTTCCCTCCAAGGGGTTTTAATCACTCAGCAAACTTTGTTTTAGCAGTCATACTCTAATTTCAATTATGTAGAAATTATTCTGTTTTCCTGAACATGAAAACAGAAGGATAAAGAATGAATGACTTGCCATTATTTAAACAGTAAAATAAAAACTGTACAAATACAGGGATTCTCACTCATGTGTATAAATGCTAAGTACTCCTAATAAACCAAGTTGGCCAGATGAGGCTGAAAGTGACTTTTGAAAAATCAGTGGAGTCAGGTATCAAATGTGTGGCATTGAAGGAAACTACGAAAGCTTTTATTTCCCAATATTGACAGCAATGTCCCTACTCTCTTCCTTGGCAATACAAACAAAAAATTTTCTCTAGTTTTACCAACATGTATCAAGGAAGAAAAAGACAACTATTACTGCTATCTACTTTAACCTGTCTAATTCTTCAATTTCTATTCAAGATTTTCTGGGAGTATCAAAATACTTTTCTTCAGATATCACAGTAAATACATTGAGAAATTTCCCCTCTGAAAGGATAGAATGAGTTCTCAGAGGAAGTACATGTAATGTTAAAAATATTCGTTAGGCATTCACATTCTAAAGGCATCCTGTACCAACATACATTTTGCCAGAGAAGAAACAAATAAGCAAACAAACCAAAGTCAAACTGAAAGCATATTGTAAATGGAAGAAGGCTAAATCATCTATCTCCCCCTTGCTCCCTTTTTAATGGATGATTTGGCTGCACCTATCAGAATCTTATGGCCAGCAAATAGGATTCAGCAGAAACAACCATAAAACACATAGGAACATGTGCAGAGAATGATCTCTGCAACATTGTTTATAATCATCCAAAAAGCATAAACCATATAAGTATTCAACAGCAAGTAAATGACTTAAAAATTATGATACATTCAAACTGTGGAATGATGGGCAGAGATTACAAATAATGAGTTAGATTTGTGGTGACATAGATAATATTCATGATTGGATCTCAGACTGGAAATAGTAAGTTAAAGAAAATCCAAGTTCTGAATCAAAAAAGGAAAAGCAGGCATTTAGGTAAACAAAGTCAGACAATTAAGTTCATGAATTCATCCTAGAGAAAGTGCTACATACTTTATAAGCTGAATGTCACTATGGCCACATTTGAAGTAGGCCATCTCGTGACCATAGTGATATTCAGCAATAAGGTATGTAGAACTTTTTCTAGGATGATTTTGTGAACTTAACTGTCCAACCTAATATATGTTTCTATGAGTACTAAACAATATATATGAGAAATATTTAAATATTAAGTTTGTTCATGGGCATAGGATAACATGGCAGTTTTAGGAAGAGAAACCCTAATCTTTATACCACCCAGTATTTGAGCGTTTACAATGTCCATGTAAAAAGGAGTATATAAACAAAAAGTCTGACTAAATGCTAGTGACTTTGTGGGAGGTAGTTGATATTTGCTCCTACATTGATAACGTTTACATCCACCCTAAAATTAAAGTAGCAGCCTGTTCTACTGCTCAGAACTGATTCCTGAGATATCAAAGATATTCCAACTCATGCTGTGAGAACATATTGTTTTACATCTCCCAGTGATGATAACTCCTAGTTTAGAGAAAGGCAGAGAGGCCAAACATGGCTAGAGAGGGAAGGGATAGTGGCAAATGACATTCTGAAAGGTGGAGATCATCTCAGGTTGAAGACATGTGAGGGGAGTCAAGAAGAACCCTGGGGTAATAAATAATTGATAGAGGATATAATTTTTCATGTTTTACAGCCAAAGAAAATATCAAGTCTGAATTAGGATTGCTACAGTATGCCCGTCTTTCTAGCAAATCAGTTAAAAAGAAAGTGGGAACAGATGTCTCTCTTCTGGCTAGGATGGTCCCAGGGGATAATTAACCACTGGGTACTGGACAACAGGTGAGGGACTATGCACACATCCCATCCTTCAGCTTAGGATATGACAAAGAAATGTAATAGGCACCAAAGGATGGAAACAAACTGTGTTGGTTAGCATACTAACTAAGAGAACTAAGTGAGAACTAAGTGTAAACTTTCTTAAAAATTCACAAAGCAAAGTGGCATCAGTGTAAACATTCTGCTATGTAGGAGAGGAAAGTGACTGACACACAAAATATATTAGGAACTCATACAACTCAACAGCAAAACTCACAAATAACCTGATTAAAAAATGGGCAAAAGCCTGAGTGCAGTGGCTAATGCCTGAATCCTAGCACTTTGGGAGGCCAAGGTAGACAATCACTTGAGGCCAGGAGTTCAAGACCAGCCTGAGCAAGAGTGAGACCCCATCTTTACAAAAAATAGAAAAATAAACTGGACATGGTGGATGGTGGTGTACATCTGTAGTCACAGCTACTCTGGAGGCTGAGGCAGAAGATCACTTGAGCCCAGGAGTGTGATGTTTCAGTGAGCTATGATGACGCCCCTGGCCAACACTCTCTAGCCAGGACAACGTAGCAAGACTCTCTCACCAAAAAGGGTGGGGGGCAAAGGACCTGATTAGGCATTTTTCCTAAAAATCCATATAAATGGACAACAGGTATATGAATAGGGGATCGATATCACTATTCATCAGGCAAATGCAAGGCAAAACTACAAGCTATCATCTCACACTTACAATGACTATTATCACAGACAAGAGATAACTGGTATCCATGAGGACGAGGAGAAGAGAGGACACCTGTACACTGTTGATGAGACTATAAATTGGCCCAGACATTGCGGAAAAATGTTTGGCAGTTCCTCAAACAACTAAAATAGAAATACCATACAATTCAGCAATCTTATTTTTAGATACATAATCAAAGAAAATGAAATCAGTATCTTAAAAGATACCTGCACTCTCATGTTCATTTGAGCATTATTCACAATGGCCAATATATGGAAACAACCTAAGTATTTATGAGTGAGTAAATAGAAAAAATATGACACACACACATGCATGCACAATAGAATATTTTTTTATCCATAAAAGAAGGAAATTCTGCTATTTGTGCAATGCTGATGAATCTGAAGGACATTATGCTAAACAAAATAAGCATGACACAGAAAGACAAATACTGTATGATCTCACTTATTAGCAGAATCTAAAAGCATTGAACTCATAGAAAAGAGCAGAATGGTAGTTGCTAGGGATAGGGATGTGGGAGAAATGTGGGGATATTGGTCAAAGGGTACAAATCTTCAATTATAAGAGGAATAAGATCTAGGGATCTCACGCACAGCATGGTAACGACAGTTAACAACTTACATGCTTTACTTGAAATTTATTAAGAGAGCATTTTTTAAGTGTACTCACTGACCCTTCCCTCATAAATACAGTAACCATGGGTGGTGATAGATGTGTTAATTAATTTGACTGTGGGAGGCAATATACAATATGTGTGTATTAATATATCAAATCATCAACTGCAGACTTTTAATATATGTAATTTTCAGTTGTCAAATTAAGTATTTAAAAATAAAAATTGGGTGGTGCCTGTGGCTCAAGGAGTAGGGTGCCGGCCCCATATACTGGAGGTGGCGGGATCAAACCTGGCCCCAGCCAAAAACTGCAAAAAAAAAAAAAAAAAAAAAAAAAAATTAATAATAGTAAATAAAAAATAAATAAAAAATGAAATACTATACTACTCAAAAAAGAGGACATCATATCACTGAACAGGCTTCAGGGAAGATTTAAAGAGGAAAAATTAAATAATACATCGGAGGCTGTTACATTTATAAAAATCATTCCATCTCCTAAAATATCCCATCATATAGTCTTGAGTGGTGAATTTAAAAGATCATTCAGGCATTTCTTGGTCAGTGTGAGGTTAATTGTTTAACATAGCCAATAGTTTTCTAATTCTACAAACTGAAATAATGTTTATTAAAAGGATTATATCATATTCAATGGCTCTCATACTCTACAAACCCTGATTGGCATGTGGAGTTTCTATAGACTAATAAATTGGGGTAAGAATCAAAATCAGAATTTAAAATCATTGTTTTTGTTGTATGATTCAATTATTCAAAAAATTTTTGTAAATTGTATTATTCAAAAAATCATAGAACATTTCAGTCACTATGGTGATACTGGGAGGTGAAATGTGGCTTTTGACAACGTAAGGTGTTTCTGTCTAAATGTCTGTAATGCAATCAAGAATTTTCCCTCTTAGAAATGGTGATTCTTTGAAGCAGAGTCATATGGATTTCAAAGAAAAAATTTAACATTTTATCTACTTTTCTGTCCAAAAGATATAGATAAAATGCATCTGGAGCCTCTATATGTTCCATCTCTTTTGTGCTGTCACAGAATGGACGAGCCATTCTACTATTACATAAAAGAGGTGAGACATCATTGAGATAGGAAATTTACAACAGAGAGTAAAAGGGAATCCTTGAAGATGTGACGAGGCGATTCAAGTTTCTGTTAAAAAATAGGATTAAACCCATTAATACAGCCTTTCATTTCTTTCATCTCTGACCTTACTTCCTCCATCCCCAGGCAGATACGCATATAGAACTAAAGGGTGACAGAAAAATCATGAGCAAAAATCATGTATGTTTCCTTTGCTTGTGATAGTTTTGTTGCTGCACATCTGATAATTTTATATTTAATGGTTCCCCAGTAAACTCCTACTGTGTATGAATTTGATCTAAACAAAATATCAACCAGTGCTTCCGTATTGGCAATATTATAGTTGGTAATATATTAATGGTTCTCAAAAACATATTTTCTATTAATAGAACATTCATCACAAAATACATCATAAAAAAGGTGTTAGTGGTGGGTTGAATGGGTGCCTCTCAAAAGATAAATCCACATTCCCATCCCCAGAACTTGTGAATGTGATGTTATTTGAGAAAGGGGTGTCTACAGTTGTAAGGGAATTAAGGATCTCCAGATGAGATCATCCTGGATTGTCTGGATGGGCCCTAAATCCAATGGTGGTATCCATGTGACAAGAGCTGCACAGAGGAGACAAATAGGGAAGAGAAGCCACGTGAAGACAGAGGCCGATGCTGAGCAACTCACTCACAGGCGCAGGAATACGGACAGCTACCAGAAACACAAAGAGACAAGGAAAGCAATCTCTGGAAGAACAAAGCTCTTTAAACACCTTGATTTCAGACTTTTGGCCTCCAACAACCATGAGTGAATAAGTTTCTGTTGTTTTAAGCCATTGAGTTTGTGAGAATTTATTATGGCAGCATTAGAAAACTAATACTACAATTTTTCTTTTCACACTCTTCCTTTCATTCAAAGTTTCAAGTAATGACAATAATCACACTCACTGAGCATTATATGCATGCCAGAAATAGTAATAACTTTTTGACAGTCTTTTTATTTAATTTTCCTAACAACTCTATGAGGATGACATTATAATCAACTTATATTATTGATGAAGAAATTGAGAAGCAAAATTCAAACCCAAGTAAGTCTTACTCCAGTTTATGCTCCTCCATTAAAAATATAGAAGAATGGGCTGGGTACAGTGGTTCACACCAATTATCCCAGCACTTTAGGAGGGTGAGATGAAAAGATTGCTTGAGTCCAGAAGTTTGAGATCAGCCTGAGCAACAGAGACTGTTTCAACAAAAAATAATAAAAAAAATGAATTAGTTTTGGTGGCATGTACCTGAAATGCCAGTTCCTTGGGAGGCTAAGGCAGGCAGATCTTTGAGCCCAGGAGTTTGAGGCTGCAATGGATTATGATTGCACAACTGTACTACAGCTTGGGTCACAGAGCATGACCTTATATCTAAAGAAGTGGGGGGCACAGAGGTTTGAGATGAATCGAGAACACAAAGTAAATAAAAACTTCTTTGTTTGTGTATGTATTTAGAAAGTCTCTGAAAGGAAGGCAGAGAATAGGGAGGTGGGCCACAAGATGAAGGGTATCTTCCATTGTACCATATTTTTAAAAATTTCCAAACCGTCGTAACATATTATCTACGCAAAAATAAGTCACAAGAGAAAAGCATCAGTGGCCTGGTGAAAATTATGTTTAAAAATCTCTAAATGAGTAATCATAATTTAATGAAAATATTATAAATTTACGGGCAAAAGGAACAATTTTAAGAATACAACTGAAATCAACTTAGACTTAGAAAATAAGTCAAGAAACCATTAGATAACTTATGGGTTATGTTTGAATAAAAACCCCTAATTATAATATTTCTGAAGTCCCCACTTTCTACTCCACTCATAAGCACCACTGAAATAAGCCCAGAGTGGACAACAGTAACTAAATATCTCTGTTCAAAGTACATGTCTCTCCTTCAAGAATTTCTTTTCTTTCCTATTTGTTGTAGTTACTGAAAGGTTGATAGTGTATCCTAGGAAAGTGTAGACCATTAGATGTCTCAAAATACAGATTATAAAATTATTACAGAGAGTTGTAAATTTTTATTCTGTTGATATTATTTAAGAAAATGGAGATTTTTCTATTCTTAGTCATTTGCAAGTTGACCTAAAGTTAAGAAAAGAAAATAGCTATGACCTGAGATACTATTCTTGAACCTCTATTCTAAAACTATAATACTTTACAGCATAATCCCCTTATCTAAGAAGTGTGAGCCACAAATATACCAAATGGGATTTTCACTATTACACTACTGTTATATTTTCACATAATTATGTTACATTGCTATTCGTATTATTGTTCCTAAGTCACTTCCTAAAATCATTAATCTTTAAATTAAAAAAAAATTCTGCAATGACTTTTAAAAGAATAAGAAAATAAGTTTTTATCAAAGTAGTAACTCATTTCTTTTTATTATTATCAATTAGCATCTTATCAAATCTATGCAATGACTCAATATGACAAGAGAGGTTGGTGGTTCATCTTTCCAAGACACATGTACAACCCCCAAGGATAATCAAGTAGATTAGAGTGAACACCAATAAAATCCAGGTCAAACTAAATAACCCTCAAAGAGCAACAGCCACATCACATACTAAATGCACTAAACAGGAACAAGATGTTCTGATGAAGCCAAAACCAATTCAAGGTCTTATAAGAATGATCTATCTGCTGACTTTTGCATGACTTTTCCTTTTAAATATATTTACTTTCAAATGTAACTTTTATTTCACTTTAAATGGTGTTTCAAAATGACAAGGTGATTACTGGTAATTAATTTTTGAATGACTTGTCCTTTTATGACTCATTGAAATGAACTATAAGAGACAGAAACTGGCTCCGACAGAAAATTGTGGTTAATCCTTAGTAAACTAGCTCAAATCTTCAAATAACTAGGATTTCAATATTAGCAAATCACAATGGAACTTACAAAGAGCAGAATCATCAGCATGTTGAAGCTATATTGAAGCTGTAGTCTTCTATGTAAAGACTCACTCTACTTGTTTTGAGGAGCATTTACATTTATTTTTATTTATGTATTTATTTCACCTGTCTGCCAACATCTATTTTTTATTTCAGAATATTACAGGGGTATAAATGTTTGGATTTCAGGGACTGCTTTTGTTTTGCTTGAGTCAAAGTTACAAGTGTGCCCTTCACTCAGATAATGTACCTTGTGCTCGTTAGGTATGATTTCACCCCTGCCCTCCGTTCCCCTCCCACCTGCTTGATGTCTATTGAATTTTACTTCCTTTTGTACACAGGAGTGCTGATTGGACAGTTCCAATTGAATAGTGAGTTCATATAGTGTTTCTTTTGCCATTCTTCTGATACTTCACTTAAGAGAATGGTCTCCAGTTCCCTTCAGATTGTTGCAAAAGGAATTGATTCATTTTTTTTATGGCTAAGTAGTACTCCATGGTATACATATACCACATTTTATTAATTCACTCATGAATTGATGGGCACTTGGGTTAATTCCACATTTTTATGACTTGAACTTTATGATTATGAACTGTGCTATAATAAACATTCTAGTGCAAGCATCTTGTTGATAAAATGACTTGTTTTCTTTGGTGTAAATATCCACTAGATTAAATGGTAGGTCTACTTTTAGTTTTGTTTTCAAGCATCCTAAAGTTGACAAGGGCTCCCTGGAAGAGATTCTGTCATGGCTTGCTCCTCACTTGCATTCTGGAGAGGAAATTGAACTAAGATACTCTTGCAAAAAAAAGTATTACAATGTGCACATTTTCTTCTTCCACAATCACATTCACTGATTCCTTGAGGAAAAAAAAAAAGTATTCTAAGAGTACCTATTGTGAGCTAAGGCATTAAAGAAGGTAAACAACAACAACAATAGATTTTGTCCTTGATGGCTGTGACCCCTAGTTAGGGACACAGTGGGAAGTGCTAAGTACCACAATAGGGGACAGTCAAGTGTAAGGTACCAGGTTCCTAAAGAGGACAGGGTCTCAAGGGAATTAAGAAACACTTCACAGATATCTCTGAGACACAAGGCCAGTGAACAGCGTTCTTTTAAAGTTTTTAAAAGTAGTTTGGCCTTTTTCTTTTTTCAAAAGGAGTATCCTTGCGATATATTCCTATTTTTAAGATGATTGAGAAACTTCAGATAAATGTGAAAGTCCCAATGCTGGGCATTGATCTTATTTGTTCCTATATTTTTGAAATAGTGTTTTTATATTTCATATTATTTCCTAAGCTTCTAGATCTCATGATACTTGGATATTTTTAAAAAGCAATGATCACTACGTGGTATATCGCACTAATAATCACAGGTCTTATATCATTTCTTCCCCAATAACTGTGATAAATTTTTTGAAATTTACATTGACATAATTTTAGATTTATAGAGGAATAAAAAAACTAATAAAGTTCCCATACACATTTCACCCAGCTTTCCTTAATGTTAACATCTTATATAACCATAGTGCAGTTATCAAAACTAAGAAATTAACACTAGCTCAATTCCACTAACCACAGACTTTATTCAAATTTTGCCAGTTTTTCCTATGATGTCCTTTTTCCCGCTGGGACAAATATAAGAGGGTCCTTATGTAACAAAGACAATTAATGTAACTTGCTTCTGTGCACCCTCAATGTATCCCCAACAATAAAAAAAAAAATATTAATTCACTGTATGACCAGTTATTTAAGAGAGAAAAAGGAATAGGAATTTCTGTTAGCTTCTTAAATTAGACATTCATGCTGAAAAATATTTGTTTTATGTTTTGAAGTATTTCAGTTAAATAAGCTTTGTTCAATGTCATTTTATACACTCTCATTGTATGAGAGGCTGAACTCTGACACATAGTAGATGAATATAAATACATTCTTCCCAATTTCATTCTCTACTCTCCATTGTTTTAAATCTGAGGGTGGTTCTTTACCTTGGGAATGGAAGGTTCAATTCTACCAGTGAGGACAGTAGCATCTATAAGTGCCCTTATAGATGGGAAGGTGGGGGTTGCTGGCACCTACATTGAGCTGCTCATTTGCTAAAAACCCCAGCTCCACCAGCAAGAGGTAAATTTGTCACTCGGATCTCTGAACATGACTCATTATTCCTCTGTACTGTTTCTTAACTAATTAGCCAATAGACAACAAAGTGCTTTACTTCAAATTACCCGCCTTTGAAGGCTTGCACTGTAAAGTGCACATAATAATTCTAGTAAACCAGATGGGGAAGAGAAGTGCCTGAGATGACCCCCTGCTTTATTCTTCTTTTGTTCTCCTTTTCAGACTAGAAGCACTGGCTATTCTCATCTATTTGGAAATGTGAAAGCTTGGATCCTGCGATAACAAATGTGCTTAACTACCCAAGGCATACCACAAAGAACATTATTTTGACATGCATATGAAAACTGGAAATATACATTATTCTGGCACAAGGAGCATACTCTACTTCTCCTAGAAGTTAACAGTACATCACGCTAACATAACTGGTCTGTGAGGTGCTTTTAAATGATTCCCCAGAGTCTCTGGCATGAGTCAGAAATTATCTTTCTTTGCAGTGCCCTGTCTAGTGTCAGTGTACTGCGAAGCACTTACACTGCTGCTAGAATTTGCAGCCTTATTCTAGATTTGGTTCGTTAGTTAGGACGACAAATATTAACAGCCACAGCATTTCCTTCAGTTAAATAAGAATCATCTTCAGTCTGCTAGTGTTTTCTACCACACTCATGCAACATTCATGATGTCCAGATCCTATGAAAATAATAATTTTAATAATTCCACTTTGCTTTGAAAATTGAAGCATTTATAAAATTGTGAAAATAATTGTTACCTATTTAATAGGTTATTGGAAAGCCTAGTGTTAAGGAGGGAATATATATGGTAAGGTTCATAACTTGTAAAAAAGTATACAAACATGAGGCTCAAATGGAATTCTACTTCTTTACATTTTCCACAGATACTTGTATATAAAAATTCCATGATATTTGTCAATTATCTCATATATTTGGCCCAAAAATAAATGGTAAAATCGTTAGGTATATTACAATTTGTAGAAACACATACATATAAACATATATATATATATACTCCATATAAACCGCCATATTTTAGAAGGGTTTTTTTAAACCATCTAAATCCACTTGATATAGCATTTACCCATGAAAAGGCTTTAAAAATTAAAAAACTCGAAACTTATACTAAGTATTTGAAGCATTAAAATATTATTTTTTTTCTCTTCACTTAAACTCCTGGTTGGGTTAGGCTAAGAGGACCAAAGGAATTAGAAAGATCATGGTCTAAGAGCATTGCCCTCTTTTATAGATATCCAGCTAGACTTAGAATCATGGAAAATTTTTCCAACTACCCATTGTGAGAATATAAAGTTACCCTGTTGCTTTAGACATCCAGCGTGAGCAAACTCTGGTATCTCACTAAATTCTGGATGTAAGGTTTGTCTCAGCAGATTGATTGTCAAGACCTTCATTTTATGTGTAACAAGATAAAACCTGGAAACCGGTGGATTCTGATTGATTTTCTGATTTGTCCCACTGCATGGCACAGTCAACAATTAGATTAATTGTTTGAAGCCTTTCATTTCAGTTCCACATCTCTACCTATAGAGAAACAAGCCTGGGCCAGTTGCTGTGGTGACTACACCCATAGCTAGGCCCCCGGGCATAAGCAAACACATTGTGTACTGAGCACCAGTAATCACAGCTTTTAAATATTGGTTCCTTCACTAAAAAAGAAAAAAGAACATCTCAACAATGAGTCAGGAGTCCTTCACTGCTCATGAATCAACTTCCAGTGATGAAGAATAAGTAATTCTTACTCAATTAAGAGAAAACTTCTGTGACTTGACCATAAACACAGGAAGCAGAATATTTTTTGTTAAAAAAAAAAGCATTATTTTGAGAATTAATTAGAATAGAGCATGTGATGGGATGACTTACTCAGAAAATTAAAGACAAAGGAAATATGCATTTGGAGTTACTATCACAAAAAAAGAAAAAGAAACCAACAGAAAGTAAAGTCTTAAAAATGAAATACAAACTGAACTCATAAAAGGAACGATAAATGGTGAATTCTTGAGTATACTGGATTCTTACTAAAAGGAGGCTTTACCAAATGTGTACATGAACACATTCTACTTTAAAGAGAGATTCTATCCTTTCATTACTAGAATATTTATAAAAAAATTCACCAAGCCTATTATATTTAAGCATTGTTTTCTATAAGATCAAGTTTATCAAACATACTTTGCATTCAATTACCTATTTTGGTCACAGTTCATTAATGGTTAATTGAAATATATTGTCATCACAATTTGACCTAAATCAATGACCCAAAAGATCTTTTTAAATTAGAAAAGACTGTGATTAGATTATGACTGTGACATTATCTTTATTTAAGCATTTATTTGAGATGGACTGAAACTGACTTCTCAGAACTGCCATTTATGAGAGTGCTATATCCCAGTGTCCTATAGATTGTTGGTTCATCTGCAACCTTATTGGTAGCGATTGACAATGGCAGCCAGGATTCATAGTTGCCTAGGAATAGCCCTCTCTGATGTATAGAGGAATTAAAAGCCCACCCTCTTCATTGGCCGTTAGGTAGCATTTAGCTTACCTTGTCACTCAGTGGCAAATTTACCTGATTGAGTTTAATACATGACAAAAGAACAGGTCCCATAATTATGGAGAAGTCAGGCTTCTATTTAAAATATTCCTTTCCCTCCCTTTGCACTTTCACAGGGAGCGCTGAGTTATTTGAATACCTAGCCTTTATCAGCATGAAGTCAGGTTTTGGGCAATGAGAATACGGGCAGAACCATGTCTCTTTCTCCCCAGTGTTTCTTTAATTCCCTTTATTAAAACAACATTATGAAGAAGTTCTGGTGAAAATGTAGTTCTGCAGGCAGATAAAATGGTGTGGATGGGGATCAGGATTTATTTATTTTTATTACTGCCCTACAATTGCCTCTGGCAGTTCCATTTCGGCAGTACCTTTGCCAAAGGAACCTTGAAAATGATGTACAGATGCCTCGTCCTCTTGGCCAGTCCACAGGTTCTTTTTGGCTGCAGGAACCAGATTTATCCTGTTTCTGTCACTATGGGAAACCTGACAACGTGGTTTTATTATAAATACTGGATGTTTCAAATGTGTAAAGAAGTACATATAATAATGTCCTCATTTCAGAAACGTGATTCTCAAATTAGAGAAAAAAATAAGTAGATAGCTGACAATATTTCACTGCTGCATTTCATCTATGTGTTAAAATTATTATTTTAGAGTAGAATTGGTATATATAGCAGACTAAATAATTTGGAAAAAAGGTTCTTGTTTGATGCCTCTGCCACTATACTGTGTTAAAGCCTTTCATACATAACATTCAGGAAAAGGATAAGGATATTTTCTATAAGAGAAATACAACCAAAAGAGCTATTGAAAACTTCTAACTACATCAAACCATTCACGGGTATACAAGATAACTGAGGGAACAGAAAATAGGAAAACCGTAGAGAAGCTGTGGTCTTTTATTTTCTGTATAGAGATGCTCAAACATGCAAACCATGTGATTTTTAGTAGGCTGGCTGAAAAGAAAATAAACAGTTATACATAATTTTTGGATTTTTGCTCTTAATAAGCTAATTGTATCTTCAAGGGTATGGCCTCACATAAGAACATCAAGGTCCGAGGTAGAAAGAGTATAGGAGAGATTATTCCAAAATGAAAATAAACCCATCAAAGGTTATTCCTATCAAATACTGTTATAGCTCTACTGTGCTGTACACTTTTAGATCAATGCTGCATTCAATTTGCATGTATATCTACTGACCTTATGTCCGAGGTAAAAAGATATGAAGACCACTCCTGCTTTATTAGGTAGCAGTAGGAAAAATACAACAATAATCGAGTATGGATACTTAAATAAAAGCTGGCTTTCTATTAAGTAAACCATGTAATTATCTTTTATTCATTCTCTTCACAGTCTGTGTCCTATGTTACTTAATTGCAAAGAACAAAGTAGACTGCTCATGTGTATACTAACGGCCAAATGTATAAGTGGGCAAGAGAATGACCCTGTTCTCAACCCATAAAGAAAAAAATATTAGTGAAGATATTACAGAGACGGCAAAAATAGGAGGATATAATAATCAGAATTATATCCTGCCCTCTTAGGAAAACATGATTTAAGAAAAGATAGTATAAGAACTAATTTAGACAACTCCTATATTTAATCTTATTGTTTTCATACTCCAAATTGTTAAAATTATATCATACCAGATTAAAACACCTGTAAAAAAACATATTCATGATGAAACATCAATTACTCTAACCAGTTTATGTGCAAGGATGGGAGCCCTAGAGTAGAAAATATATATTTTCTAAGAGGCTATCATATTGGAACATGAAAATAATGATTTTTAGGTTGCTATGTTTCCTTCTTTATTTATAAAAAATAGTCTGTGTTGATTTATGTATGAAACAGGGAAAGTAGCACAATTTATTTCATCTAAAAATTAAACATAAAACTAATTTAAAGACCTAAAGATTTGCCCTTAACTAGCCCCATGATTTATTTTTACTCATGGTTCTTGTCAAGGAATATAATCCTCATCTCTTTGATGCCTAAGTCTTTTTAAATTTTTTATCATAAAATATAATATTCATGGAGGATCAGTTGAAGGATGTAGAGTCCATTAATTTTTCCATAGTCTTTGTTTTTGCCTAGATTCTCTTTAGTCCATTGGAGACCTGTATACTTGGAATAAAGGCTTTAGAAACTTGTAGAATTATTTTTTTCACGAAGCATGCATTGGTACTAGCACCTAGAATAGCTATGATAAACATCTCTATGAATTTTATCATTGAATCTTTTGTATAGATATTGGTGATGCCATCACCTTTTACATCATACACAGTGTCCTTTTATGAGAGTCATGAAAAAAGTTTTATTTACTTGTTATCCCCAGGGAAAACTGTTTAAGGGATACTGTAAATCATTTAAGGGACTGTGCTGGTTTTAAAACATTTCTACAAATTCTCGGACACTCCTCTGTCTAATTCTTCTCCCTTGAATATGGCTGCACTTTACTGACTCAGTTCTAGTGAACAGAAAGTGATGGAAGCAATGCAGTAGGATTTTAGAGAATAGAATATAAAAGGTAGCACAGTTTCCACCCACTTCTGCCTGTCAGCCTCCCTTCTCCTCTTCCTTCCCCTCTCCCCCACCCTCTTTTTCCTCTTCCCTCTACTCTTTATCTTAGTCAACATATATAAAAAGTTTAGCCACCTGAGCCATATAGATGTAGAGATGCTCTAGAAATAGACTCCAGACTATTTGTTACTTTCGTGTGAAAGTCATTTCCATGTCCTGATCCCCAGAGTCAGGGAGTATATTAGGCTGCAAGGTAAAGGGAAATTAAGATCACAGATGGTATTAAGTTTGCTGAGAAAGGGAGATTGTCTTTCATTATTCAGGTGGACCCAAGGTTATCATAAAAGTCCTTTAAAAAGGAAAAGAGAGGCAGAAAAGAGTCAGTGGGAGATAGCAGAAGAATGCCAGAGAGATGCAAGGTCAGTGGTTTTGAAGACAGAGGAAAGAGCCCAAGAACCAAGGAATATGGGCAGCATGTAGATCCTGGAAAGGCAAAAAAATAAGTTTTCTCCCAGAAATTCTAGAAAGAAATGCAGTTTTTCTTCCACCTTGATTTTAGCCTGATAATACCTCTGTTGGTATTCTGACTTACATAGCTGTAAGATAATAAATTTGTGTTGTTTAAGTCATTAAGTTTGTGATGATTTGTTATAGTGGCAAAAAGAAAACTACAGTAGACCCTTCATAGTTGACCACCTCCCTATACTGACCACTGACCCCTGACCACCTCCTTAAACTGATCTAATTGTCACAAACTGGACATGCACTACCTGTATGTATCAGTAACGTAGGCCTAGTTCCTCACGTTGACCACCTGTGTATGTTGACCAGTTTGTTGCTGTCTCTGGGGTGGTCAAATTACAGAAGTTCTACTGTAAATACTCTTGTTTTAAGCCTCTAAGTTTGGGTGGCTTTTGTAAACATTATTCCATAAATGTGACCTTGCATAATTCTGTTTTGGCCTATAGATAGGCCAAACTTTTGATCGTTTTATACGGCCTTTCATCTCCACCCTAACTATTCCTTTTTCTTGAGGTTTCCCCTCTTGTGTTATGTTGACTTTTGAATACCACCTCAAATCTGTTTAGGCCAGGGGTAGAAATAAAAAGAAAAGATTAGCTAAAACAATATTATGTGTCCACATGTTATATATTTACCATGACCTACCACAAGTAATGAAGTAGAAGGAATGAAGAGTTTCTTTTCTTTTACTTCTTTAAAAATAAAACAAACCTCTAAAGCAGATCAATGTCTAAGAAGGGCTTCAACTGAAGCCAGAAGCAAATATGTATTTGTTTTAATATTTTCTAAAACCAGGTAACAAAAGTATTTATGTCTTTCAACTTAAGAACGAGAAATACAAACATCTTATCTAAAACATAATTAAAAATGTATGTGTGCATACACATGTATCTACAGACACACACACAGAGCGAGAGAGAGAAAATAATGCATCCTCAGAGAAACACACAGCTTAAGGGAATTAAACAGGAATACGCATAAAATGCATCCAGAAACAAGCACACTCAGAAAGAAGACAAAGACCCTTTCAGGACAAAGCTAACACTCCCGCATGTGCCTTTGGGGTTATTCTTACTGAGGATTCTGGTACTACCTCAACTTTTAACATTCTAAACACTAACAGAGATATTATCTATCCCTCAGCAAGTACACTGTAGACTTAGGTGAGTCCCCCTTCCTCAGTCTTCTCAACTGCAGAAACTGGGTCCCCTGAAGGCAGCTTAGCCTCTTGGTTCCTGAGTGAGAGAGCGCCACTACAGAGAGCGCACAGTATAGGCGATTACCTAACCACTGGACTCTTTCCCCCCCCTTTTTTATTAGGTGTCTTTCATATTTGCCTGTTCCCTTACTGCTGGCTGGCTACAACCACCTCTGTGTGGACCACATCCATGTATCCAGCTGCCCTGCCTCAGCTCCCCTGCTGGAACAGGAGACCTAAGCCCAGCCCACTTGCAGGAAGAACGTAAGGGTGTACATCTGTCTCTTCCTTGTACTTAGTATCACTGGCTGAGGCCCTCCTGTAAAACATATGTATTAAGCAAAGGTGTAATATAAAGTGCCACAGCCACAGATTCTCTTCACCATCTGACCACAATTTCCTGTTCTCTTTCAATATTGTAATTTGTACTTTTAGACAGTTTCTTGAAATCACTAGCCTTGCGTGCGTGCGTTCTGTCTCTCCTTCTCCCTCTTTCTATCATTTTGGTTGTAGAAGAAATGGCAGAGATTTCCCTCACACGGGGGCCAAAGCAAAGTTACTCTGTCAACTGCAAACCAGAAAAAGGAGAAATAAAAATGAGGCTTAAGTGCACATAGGCACCTGTCTGTCTACACAGAGTCCCTTGATTTAGCAAAGCTATTTGTCTATGGGGAATGACTGTGGCAGGAGAACACAAGATTGGGAATTCGTAAGTACTATATCTCTAACTTCCTTGTTTCTAGAGAATGGTTGGTATTTATTGCTCTTGGCACTTAAAGGCTTCTGAAGTTGTTCTCACCATCAAAATCAACTAAAAATGAAAACTTGTGGCGTAGTACATAGGACTAAGTAACACTAACATATTCCCCGCATTTGAGAAAGTAAGATCCTCTGTGATTTGGGGCATCAATAGGAACTCATCATTCTCGGGACAGGTCCACCCACGGTCACATAAATGTTACATCTGAATTCTATTTTATATCAGTAAAGTGCTTCATTGTTTATAAAGCACTTGTACATTAATCATATAGAATGAAGTCTCTTTCTGTTCAGGCAGCTTCCATACAGAATATTATTTGCAGATATTGTGCTTCACTGAGCCTGCACTGAATTGTTCGTGCAACAGCTGTAAATCAAGATTGACTTTTTGAACCTAACTTTGCATAATTCAACAAGCTACTCAACATCTTCTGCCTAAACGGGCTCATGACTTATAAGAATCTGCAAAGCTAAATGACTACCCATAACTGTCTCAAAATGATTAAATAACAAAAAAGGTTTTGCATTAACAAATCAAGAATGAGTCACTTACTGACTAATTCTTCCCTGATCAAGAAGTGACAGAGAAAGTGCCATTTACAAAGAGAAATGTCATGAAACAATCGAATCGTGAATTTCTTCTAGTTCCCAGTAAGAAGAAAATGACCACGAAAGGAGGTGGTAGATGGGGCACGATAACTGCTATTAAATATTTGTCTGTCAAGAGACTAATTTATGAGAGTCTTAGAAGTAGATTTCGTTTTATCTCAGGAGAAGCAATCAGCTCTGCAACTAATAAGTACACTGTTCTTAATCATTTCATCATATATGAGACCGAGCAGTGTTAATCAGAAACCCTATAAAGTCAATACATCATTACAAGGTGCTTCGACATGGCATTACCATGAAACTTACTTCTGTGCCGAAGCCTCTTTACTTCCTTTTCATGCTTTCTTAGGTGAAATGATTTGAAAAGATGATGACCAGCTCCTACTTCAAGCAGATGTCTTCGTGGTCTCCCACTTCCCTACTTTATTCCGCCCAGCTTATCCTCCTTCCCTTGCCCTACGCTTTTGCGCAACAGTAAAGCTTTTGCTACCATGTTTTTTACAAGTTGAGCTGCTTGAGGGAGTGGGCAGGTTTTTCCCTGGAAACTGGTATTGCTTCCAGCATCCAGGTTGGCGAGGGGTAATGGGAATAGGGAGCAGAGGGACAGCACATGCTTACTGAGTTCTTACCATTTGCCAGAAGGTTTTTCATGAGTTTGTCACAATAACCATATAGGTAAGTGATATTATTCCCACTTTACTAAGGACGATGGTGAGGTTTGGAATAGTTAAAACATTTCTCAGGGTCATAGAAGTGGCCTCCTGGATCCCTGAGTGTGGTCTTTGGACTGAATGCAAACTTTACAGAACACATCCTTTTAATAAAGAGCATAAATCCTTTTAATAAAGCGATTTCTTCTATGAAGACTGGATTTGGGTGAGGGGCCACACTTAAGGGTTTGAAGGCCCCCGGTTCTCCACCCCCAGAACTGTGATGTAAAACCCAAAGTACGTAGTCAGCACAGTAATAATTTATAGTACTAGTGAACGTTAGAGTCCAGGGGAGCGTAGAATTTCCACCTCATCACTGTCCTCATGCTGAAGTAACCATGCTACGCTACATGACAAACTTTGCCCTATGATTTCCACAAATTTTAATTATCTAATATTTATTTATTCCAAATGAATGTTTTATAGCTTCAATTATACTCTAACTTTATGAAAAACAACAGTTATGTTTATACAAATTTAAAATTTCTTCTTTAGTGCTGGCACGGTGCTATTGACAAAAACAACAATATACAATGGTTGAATCCCTTATAAAATGTATAATCTTAAAATACCCTATTAGGGCATTAAAAGATCCCCCCAAGTCTAATGGATGTAATACGTAATTTTTTGGGTGGGGACAGGAATGAGAGTTAATAATGGTCTTGGCAAGGACTGGGGGTGGGGGTAGAAAAGGTGGTGGCCATGCTCAGGGAAGGCACAGATGGCAAGCAGATGGTGGAAAGGAGACCATAGCAGGAAAATTAGGATGAGGAGACGAGGCCTGGGCTGCAGATACATAAAAAAATGCACTTTACCTTAGTCCATGTGTTTTTCAGCAAAGTTCCAAATGTTTCCATGGGGACAAAGAAGAGAACAGGGATTTCCCTGGAGTAAAACACACCAGCCAGGGCTCTCAGGTAAATGAAGAGGTGCCACAGGCAGCGACCAAAGGTAATTTACCCCTGTTCCCATCCATGCTTATCCTGCCTAACCCCTGTCATCTCCACACCATCTTTCCCACCACAATAAACATTTCCTCTGGGTAGTTAGTTGTTCAAACCAAAACCAGTGAGCCACCTTTGCTTCCTCTCATTCCCTCAGCCCCTAATCTGTAATCCTCAGCAAGTATTTTGACTTGTTCTACAAAACATATCTGGATCCCATCTATCAGTTTCTTTCCATTCCATTCTATTACTCTGGCCTTAGTGGACGTCATCTCTTGCCTGGATTATTATAACTGCCCCCCCTTCCCACTTCTATACTTGTCCCCTCACATTGAACTGTGACACCTACCAGCCACAGTGATCGTGTAACTTGCTTGCTTTAAATCTTCTAGTGGCTTCCTATCTTTCTCAAAATAAAATCTAAGCTCTGCATGGTCCACAGGACCCTAGCTTTTTCTTTGGCCTCATCTCCTACTACTTCCCACTTCATACTCTACTAGAGGGCCTTCCTTTCCCCTCCTCATTCATGCCAAGCTCAGTTGCTCCTTAAGGCCCTCCCAGTGCCTCCACCTGTAACACACAGGCCCTATCTATGTCTTTGCAGAACGACTCAGCCCCTCCTTTCTGCTAACCAGGTCTAGCCCACCTTCCCTGACTACCAATACCCTTTTCCACTGAATCCAGTCAGTGGATATCACCACTCCCTTTTCTATTTTCTTCATAGTATTTGCCACTACCATTTATTTATTTACTTGTGTGTGCTCTGTCTTTATGTCCTATTTCTTGCTCCCAACCTCCCTGCACAACAGTTAAATGTAGGGTCCTGAGAGTAGGAACTCTTACTTTCTGCCTAGAATGCCAGTTACATAGGAAGGATTGAGTAACTATTTCCAGAATGAATGAATCCCAATAAAAAGTCTTAGCTATTTTAAGCCCTTTCTGAAATTGCTACTTAAGAATTTACTTTCCAGGTATGGTGAATATAGTTTTTACATTCCCAGATGATATTCGAGAAAATATTTGATATTATTACCTTTGCAAATAATATAAAGAATATGTCACCTATATTTTTCTGAACACATAATTTTAATACTGTGGTCCGGCTTGTGGGAATCTTAACTTTAGAATTACAATGTGAGCATGAAAGAGATAATTGAAAGAATGGTGTAAAAAAATTCCATGTTGTCTTTCTGGAGAATGCAATAGAATTTTCTAGCATGATATATTACTATACATGCTCTTGGTAAGAAGGCAAACCTGCGAAAATGTTATTTCAGAACACTACATCAGTGAAGAGCTCTAATTCTCTTCAGTTTTGCCACCAGGGTTTTAAGATTGCTGTTACTGTGCTTACTTGAAACATAATGACAAATAAGAAGCATGTGCGAATGACGGCTATATTACCTTTATCGTGTACGGTTAAGTATTCACCCACTTGAAAGCACTGCTCCTTCATTTTCATAGTGTGCTGCACAGAGAAACAGGGCTGGGAAGGGCCTAGTGCAGACAGAGCCACTGAACTTGAACAGGGTAACGAGACATCCATCTGTCAGAGGGCCATAAGGAACATTGATGAAACACCGGGTGCTCTGGGTCACGACACACTGAAGAGAGGCATAGGATCTAGAAGTGCCCCAGGCAGACTACTGGAGGGAAGGTGTTGTGAAAGTCCCAGAGGTCTGTTTTTGAATAACTTCCACATCTTTTAAAGAAGTCCTCCCTTTTCTGCCCTATTTCTCTCTATTCTCAGGCATACTTCTCTGAATATGGTCAGCACATAGTAGAGAATTCACTGAATTAAGCTATTAAGGGAGCAACACTACATGATGCTTTTGTTAAAAGTGTGTGGTCTTTTAACACAGGGCTCATGCAAATTCTGTTTAAAGTCTTCAGCCTGGCTCTGTGCTTTTCATCACTGATGCTCCAATTCCAGGCTCAGGAGATGGTTCAGGAGATGCTTTCAATCTTCCCTCAAATCTCATTCCGTCCATGAGGACTTGGCCCTGACTTTTTATAAGGCTAGCCCTGACCCTGTGGCTCTTCTTTAATAGGAAGAAAATCCAGATTTTTCCCGCTTCAGATGTCTTTTCCTAATTAATGATGAAAACAAACACAAAAAGAAAATATGGTATAGAGTATTATACGACTGGAGATGAAGGCAGGGTGTGATGTGACTATAGATGAAGGTTCCTAGGAATGTGGTATTAGGAGGAGTGGCCTCTGGTTCTTGCATGCGTAGCCTGGGGTACCCAGTTTGGAGGTGAAGAACAGGTGACTTTAGCTGAAAGAGCCTACATATCTAAGGGTAGGATCAGTGTCATACTCCGAACTCTGGGACAGATGCACAGCTCTAAGACATAATGGCAGGAGTGTCTGCTGAATGATTCCAGTAATTCTAACCCAGATGTCATGCATTTATCAACATTTTACCATATTTCAGTGACAAGACGGCAATGTTATATGTGGTTCAATTTCTTACAACTGGGCGTAAAAATGGGAGTGGGAAAAAGTTTACTTTTAGACTTATAAAACTTTGCAAAGTCAGTTCAACTTGGCTGATAGCAAGTTCTCATTTATGGAAGGACAAACGCGTTTTATACTTTATACTGTATTTTGGGAGGAGAGACATTGCTCTCACAGTACCTGGGTCTCTGCTCGATCCTCCTTCAGTAAATTTTGTATCGATTTCAACTGCGCCAGCAAGGATGCACGCAAAGCCCTTGCTGATTTCTACAAGAAATACAGATATACCAAGAACACATATTTAAGACTCATGAAACTGGGGAGTCAAAGGGAGTGGTCATGTGTCTCCTGAGTGGCCCTGTTTATCTCCATGGACCTTCTGAGCTCTTCCCTCTCCCACCCCGCTCCTCTCACCTCGCACCCTCCCTCCCAGGCGGCACTCCAGCTTCCTCTCCTCCTATGCCTATCTCTTTAGCTCCTCCTGGCTTGGGAGCTCCCAATTTTCCCTTTATTATCTATCAGGTGCACGGCAAACAACTTAATGGTATCTACCATCCGTAAAAGGTAGACCAGGTTATCAGTGCCTGATTCCACACACTTCTATGGCATACTGATCTGTGCTTAGCATTGTATTAGTATATCAAACAGTGTCGCCAAGTACTTCTGCCGGAGGACTTCACACAAGGTGGGGAGGCAGGCATTCCATAATAAAAGTGATGTAGTTAAGACATACAGAAAAAAGGAGCTGGCCAGCCTTGGTGGTTTATGCCTGTAATCCTATCATTCTGAAAGGTGGAGGCAAAAGGTTTGCATGAGACAGTAGTTGAGGCGAGCCTGAACAAAAGGAAGAACTCCTCTCTACAAAAGAAAAAAAATAACAACAACAATAGAAAATTTAGCCAGGCACAATACCCGTAGTCCCAACTACTTGGGACACTGAACCAGGAAGATGGCTTGAGCCCAGGAGTTTGTGGTTACAGTGAGCTAGGATCATGCTACTCCACTTTAGTCCTGGTGACAGAGCAAGACCCTGTCTCAGAAACAAATACATTTCTTTACTGAAAATATGCTTCCAATAAATACTTCCATCTAAATGAAACAACAAGAAATCTAAAAAGCCCCTCTAAAACTAATTAATCTATGTATGCCAATTACAGCTTACATATTTGAATAAGATAAACACTGATGGAGTTTTTGATTAAAAGATAACTGATCTTTTTCTGATAGTCACCTAAGGGGAAGAATATCCTTAAATGTAATATGCAGCTCCAACTAGATGAAAAAGCAAAGAATGATATAGAATGAAGATCTTAATGTTAGATCATTTTATATGCATATCATTACTCTACCAGGAAATTTGAATGTACTGAAAGTTTAATCTTTCAATAGAACAGATTCTGCAACTGACAGAGGCTTTCAGACCACTTCACACACAAGCATACAAATGACAGGCAAGAATTCTTTTGTTTGCCCCTGAAAAGCTAGGTCTATATTGCTAAATCCTATAAGCAGAAAACAGTGAGGGCTCCCAAGATTGACTCCTAGAGGTGGGAGAAAGTTTAGAGCAATGGTTTCCAACCATGGCTACACATGAGAATCAACCAGAGACCTGGATCCCAGGGCAGCATCCCTAGGATTCAGATTTAATTGGTCTAGATGGGACTAAGCCTTTTGTATCCCAGGAAAGCTATCAAAAATTACAGCTCCCTGGGCTCCATTCTGAGTGTTTCAAATTAAGTTGATTTGAAGTGACTTCAAGGAATGTGTGTTTTTAAAAGTGTCCCAAGAGCTTCCACATTTGGCCAAATTTTTAAAGCCACTGATCTCACCCAAAATTACAAGAAAACATATCAGTTGTTTCCAAAATCACAAAGCTAGCACACACAAAGAGTCAAAAAATAAACGTAATGAGATTTTTCATTCCATGGTATAAAAACTGTCCTGGAGCCTGAGGACTTCACAACTTGCTGGGCTACCTGGAAAGTACTGACAACACTTTGAAGCACTGTCCTCTTGAATACTCATCCCTAGGAAGGTGAACCAAATGATTTCTATTCTCTCCCTATTTATGAAAGATGAAAAATATATCTCCTCCTAGAAAATCATGCCCATAATTAAGCAACCATGTAAGCAGACATTAGGATATAATTCAGTGGTTAACTTTATCTTATTTTATTAAATCATTGCTGGGTACATTAATGCGATTATGGGGTACAATGTGATGGCTTTGTATACAATTTGAAATACTTTCATGAAACTGGTTAACTTAACTTTAAATAAAATGCAGGTATCTCATGATTCACAATGTTCCAACAATAGAAGCGTCTAATAGACTATAAGAAAAGCTCCCCTGTGACACCCAAAGTATAAGCACCGCAAAAGAGATCTGACACAGAAAACACTGTTGACTTTTTGACATACACATGCAACAGAAATTAAGTCTCTGTTGTATTTTCCTCAAAGGCAAAACAGATCCTGACATTACAAACTTGCATGGGCAAAACAGCAAGTACCATGTTATAGCAAAACATGATTGGTCCAATAGTGTTACCTGGAAATAAGGGAGATCTAAGTCCAGAGATAGCACAGTGGGGTCATCATTTAAAAAGTTAAAATAATATAAATATTTAAGTAATAACATAGATAAGTAGAAATAAAAGTTTACAATGCATATTTGGCAGTTATCAGAAATCATAAAATTATAGAATTTTGGGGATAAAGGCTTTTTAGACACCTAATTCAACTACTCACCCTTCCAAAAGAATGTAAGACAACTGCATTGAAGTTGCATGTTGCAGATTTCTGATGGGGATTGACTCATCGAGCTAGACCAGCAGTTCTCAACCTGTGGGTGGCAACCCCTTTGTAACAATGAAAATACATCATGGCATTAGGAAGGTTGAGAACCACTGAGCTAGCTGAGTTTTAGTTTATTAGCTGACTATGAAAACCTGGGCAAGTCACATAATTTTTCAGGTCTTAATTACATTACCTATAACGTGAGTAAACTGAACCCAACTTTGGAGTTCTGTCATCAAGTTATGTACTTCACTCTCTTTAGTCAATCAGTAATGCAACAAACACTAGAAACAGAAACCAGGAGTAAATCACCTTGCTCAGGTATCATGGCAAAGAAAAATCATAAGATTATATTTTGGTTACTAGAATGACTGGAAAAAAATGAAAGAACTTAGAAACTCTTTATGACTAATATGCTTATAAGCAGTGATTTAATCATCATCACATCACATGCTGACAGTGTGCTGCGTGAAGGAGGCCTGATAAAATATTTAGGAGACCAATCATCACTGTTGACATTTATCCAGCATGACAGTAAACTGCCACTATGGAGAGCTATGTTCAGCATAATCGGTGATAATACTGTATTTAAAATGGAAATAAGAACCTGGACTACCCATACTCTTTTAGGTTGAATACATCTCTCAGAAGAGTGGTTTGTGTCTTTTTCCATCTCCAGCATAAGTAAAACATTTTATTTACCCAGAAACCTACTGGGAGAAATATCTCATTTTCAGGGATATTCTGGTGATGATAGTATTATGACTATACAATACACCAACTGAACTACCATAAGACAACATGTCATACAATCTATGTTGCTCAGAATAATTTATTTCTAAATCTTCATTTTTCTGCAGCTATTGTGATGGTCTGGAAAAACTATGATTGTCTCAAATAACTTCGTCTTCTTTGGTAGTCTTCTGAATAAATAGTACCTGTGATCCTTTTGCTTAACACAAGCAAAAGAAATCTTTATAGTTATGATTAAGTCATGGTTTGAAATTTTTATAATTATATTAATGTATTTAAGCATATAGTTAGGGCTTACTTTGAAGTTCATAATTCTATTTAGAAAATAAATTAGGACATTTATTTTTGAATGAGAGACAAAGGGTTCAAACTTGTGAATAATCTGATTAAATCACAATTTGGTTTTATTTACTGCACCCATTCTCAGTAGCCTTAACCATCTTTACAATTTTCAAATTGTAGTGAAGTCACTTCAAATTGCCTGTATGTCTTCCTTATTGAAAATGCTAAATATAAGGCTTAATAATGTTTCTGTTCCTTTACAGAATCCATGCACAGTAGGACACCAAGGAAAAGCATGAACTCAGTTCTATAACTGAATCCATTTGTAAGTTTCTTAGGTTCTGATAGGTTGGCAATAGATTCTAATTCATTAGACTTTGCTGTTCTTCCTCCTTTACAGAATTAAGAGTGCAGTGTTGAGCTCAAGTTTTGTTAAAATGATATAACCTGTATACAGACTTAAAAATAAGCTTAAAAAATCACAGATAAATTGTTTTGGTGTACAGAATCTGTTGGTAATCAAATCAAAAAGAAAAAACTGTCTGGTTGCTCTGGATTATGTTTGTGACTTAACTAACAAATTCAATTTCCAAAGTATAAGTCCACCATTTGTTTTCATTGATGAATTACATTTTATTCAAAAGTTAAGCTTCTTACAATAAATATTAACATAATGTGGGAAGATTTTATAATTTTCCAACTGACTAGAAATTCTTGACAACCAACAGCTGAACTTAAATTGTAGAATAACTCATTAGGAAGTACGCAATAGCGATGTCAAGATTTATAACAAATACACTGGAAATGTTTTAAAAATTAATATTAAGCTGCCATGTTGGCTTAATTATCTTTCTTCTTCATTTACAAAGCATATCTGTCTGGTTTTATGAACCTGGTCTCCAGTCCCTTTTCCTATAAACCCGTTTAATTAAAGTTTAACAGCTGAGTATGCTTTAGAAATAGCAAAAGGACTTTTTCCCCCCTTGAAATACTTAATCCTTTCTTAAAATAAGATCCTTCTGAATATATTTAAAAGACAGTGGACAAAGCGTAATCTTCCAGCAGAAAAACACCAACAGCTTAAAGCATAAGTACTATGTATGGAACGGGTAGACCAAGCATTCCTAGGCCATCAGGAAATCCAAGCCCTCCCTGGGGCAGGAGCATATGGTACTAGGATAAAAATAAACAATTTGACCAATGGAACAGCATAGAGAACCCAAATATAAATTCATGCATTTGCAGCTAACTAGTTTACAACACAGGTGCCAAGAACATACGATGGGAAAAGATAGTCTCTTCGATAAGTGGTGCTGGGTAAACCAGAAAATTAAATGCAGAATAAAACTAGATCCCTCCATTTCATCATGTACAAAAAGCAAATCAAAATGGATTGAAGACTTAAATTTAAGACCTGAAACTATAAAACTAATACAAGAAAATATTGGGGAAACCCTCCCAGACTTCAATCTAGGCAAAAACTTACTGCATATGATCTCAAAAGCACAGACAAACAAAGGAAAAATAGATTATATCAAGCTCAAAAATCTTTTGCACGACAAAGGAAACCATTGACAAAGTGAAAAGACAGCTCACAGAATGAGAGAATATAATTGCATCTATATATCCAACTGTCCATTTGACAAGGGATAATAACCAGAATAATTCAAACAAATCAATAACAGCAAAACAAATAATTTGAATTGAGAAAGGGGCAACAGATTTGACTAGATATTTCTCAAAAGAAAACATGCAAATAGCCAACAGGTATATGAAAAAATGAATAACATCATTTACCATCAGAAAAATGCAAATCTGAACCACAATGAGATATGTTACCCCAGTTAGAATGGTTCTTATTAAAAAGATAGGAAATAGCAAATGTTGGTGTGGATGTGGAGAAAAGGAAATTCTCATACATTTTTGGTGAGAATGTAAATTAGTTCAGCTACTGTGGATAACTGTATGGAGGTTCTTCAAAAAGCTTGAAATAGAATTATCCTATGATACAGAAATTCCATTACTGGGTATATACCCGAAAGATAGGAAATCTATATATCAAAGAGATATCTTCACTCTCATTTTTATTACACTATTTGCAATAACCAAAATAGGGAATCAACTTTAAGTGTCCACTGATACATGAAAAAATAAAGTTTTATAAATATATACAATGGAGTATTATTCAGCCATAAAAAATAAGAAATCCTGTCATTTGCAACAACTTGGATGGCACTGGAGGTCATTATGCTAACTGAAATAAGTCAAGTGCAGAAAAAGAAATATCATGCGTTCTCAGCACAGGTAGGAGTTAAAAAGTGAATCTCATGAAGACAGAGAACAGACTATTGGCTACCAGAGGCCTGGAATGGTAAGGAGAGGGAAAAATGAAGGGAAGTTGATTAAACATACAGGCTGATAGAAGAAATAAGACCCAGTGCTTTATAGATCAGTATGGTGACTATAGCTTACAATAATCTATTATATATTTTGAAATAGATAGAAGATAATAATTCAAATGTTTCTAGTATGAAAAAGACAAATATTTATGGTATTAGATATCCCAATTATACTGATTTCAGCTTCACAAATCACATGGATGTATAAATTATCACTTGTACCCCCCAAACATCTATATCTATTAGTTATCAATAAAAAATTAAAAATCATAATAAACTTATGAGCTAAAACAGCAAATAAATAGAAACTTAATAGACAAAAGGATACAAAATACTAATACCATATGTAGTGAGTTTTGTAAGACTTCTTTATATGCAACCAATACACAAAAAGTATAACAAATAAATTATTTTGCTCAAGGATTTATAAAGTCAATGCTACCACTTTGCCATCATACATGCAAATATTTATTTATTAAACAATGATACATATCTACCATAAAATTTCTGAAGTGATGAGAATTAATGTTAGATGAATCTTTGAATAGTATACCTGTTTTTAGCCTATGAGATAAAAATAATAATAATAATACAAAATTTATTCAGGGATCAGTAGCTAAGGCATACTGTTTCACACTATCCCAACTCCATCTTTTTCTCCTCCCAGAGCACTCTCCAGCAGTACCAACCCAACCACCGTACAGGGAAGTACCTCTTATATTTTCTGTCAGCTCCTTTAGCCTTACAACCCCTATTGTTCTTTGTTTCTGGTATAGGATCATTTGATGTGTGGAATATGCACATTGGTGCAATTACAAAACCACTTCATTTTCAAGAAAAGAACTATAAAAGATACTTTCATAGTGTATTATTGTTCAAAATATCTGCTTCCCATCACTGAGGGAGGGTTGCACATGCCTTCCCTGTTGATATCAGTCTTGGCCAAGACATGTTAGTGGAAGTATGTGCCCCCTTTGATGTAGAAACCTTGAGATCCATCGTGCGCTTCACTGTGCTTTCTCCTCTAACTCCCCAAAGACTACTAATACCCTGTTAGTCTGAAACCCTATATAATAGTCTCACTATATTATAGTGAGAAACAAGCCTCTGTTAACTCTACACTGCTAAGATATGAGGGTAGTGTGTTATCACAGAATACATTAGCCTAAACCAACTGACCCAGGGCCTGTTTAAGCCTTTTCAATAATGAACAAGTGTATTCTTGTCCCTTTGCTATGCAGGGACAATCCCTGTAACATTTAGGCTGCTGGAGAGAGAAAAAAACAGATGGCTGAGACTCATATTCTTACCACTTGCTTTCCTTAACCTTTGGCAACATGAAAAGCTAATGTTCAGGAAATTACAGAGTGTACATTTTTAAAGATAAGGGGTTGGGATTGATACTAATTGCACTAAGTTGAAATTTTTGCCAAATAAATGGAATCGTGTACAGAGCGATGCTTAGGATTGAAGTTTTATAAATATTGCACAGAGCTGTCTCCACTCCCAGAGTCTCAAAAATACTTAGTGAACACACCCTTAATATGACAGATTTCATAAGGCAGGATTGTGCTGGTGTCCAAAAATAAGTCATTCCCCTGACCTCAGAGAGCTCACACAAAGACTCACGCACGACTTGCTCCATCGTCAGATACATTTTACACCTATCGGATCAATAAAGTGCTTTGGAAAGAGAAGATGACTGTTTCTGTCAGGGTTAGGATACAGGATCCTCGATGGACGGAGGATGAAGAAGACCTGCCATATTCAGAATAAGAGAAGAGCATACTTAGGGAAGTGGGAAAATATTTTTTAGTGTGGAACAAGCTAGCTGGAGCACACAGTGACTATGGTATGTGTGTGTAAGTGAAAGGGGGAGTGGATAAGGGAAAGGACAAAAATGAAGACCTGCCTACTGTGAGTGGCAACTGCTACAGGAGCGTAAGGTATCTGATCCCAACTGCAGAAGGTTTTAAAAGCTATGCCTGAACTGAGACTTTGTTTTACACACACATTTCTTTTACATATGTGCATGTATGTGAGAGACAGAAAAGAGAGAAAGAGAGAAATGTTCCTCAAGTAGAGACTTCAGGTTGTGTTTTTTTGTTTGTTTGTTTGTTTGTTTTGAGACAGAGTCTCACTTTGTCACCTTGGTAGAGTGCCATGCCATCATAGCTCATAGCAACCTCAAACTGGTGGGCTCAAAAGATCCTCTTGTCTCATCCTCCTGAGTAGCTGGGACTATAGGTACCGGCCACAGTGCCCAGCTACTTTTTAGAGACGGGGTCTCGCTCTTTACTCAGGCTGGTCTCCAACTCTTGAGCTTAAACAATTCACCCACCTCAGCCTCCCAGAGTGCTGGGATTACAGGTGTGAGCCATTGCACCTGACCAAGGCTCTAGTATTAAAAGGTACACAGTGAAAAAACTCGTCACTCTCCCAACCCTCTAGTCCCCTTCTCTAAAAACAAAAGTTACACATTTACTAGTTTCTACTTACTAGTTTAGAGTGTAAAGACTACTACTAGTCTTTACTAGTATCTACTACTATTTTAGATCACAAACCCAATCTATTGGTGAGGCAAGAGACGAAAAGCAGAGCTAAAGATCTGTCCTGGCCACTCTGTATAGGCATTAGCCAAACAGTCTGTAACACTCCTACCTCTACTGTAGCAGATGTCTCTGTTATCT
>CAUYRH010042079.1:0-40401 GCA_963574655.1 Perodicticus potto | reverse complement strand
AAATTTTGAGCCCTTTTTACATTTATTTTCTCATTTGATACAAATAACTACATCATAAGAAGGCAGAGTAGATATTGTTAATGCCATAAACTATATTGAATTTGGGCAAAAGGAGAGAGCGGGGGCAGGGGGGGACAGGTGGGATGGCTCACGCCTGTAATCCTAGCACTCTGGGAGGCCAAGGCAGGAGGACTGCTTGAGCTCAGGAGTTGGAGACCAGCTTGAGCAAGAGCAAGTCCCAGAAGACCCCATTTCTAAAAATAGCCAGGCATTGTGGCAGCTGCCTATAGCGCCAGCTCCTTGGGAGGCTAGACAAGAGGATTGCTCAAGGCCAAGAGTTTGAGGTGGCTGTGAGCAAGTGATGCCTCAGCACTCTACACAGGGCAACAAAGTGAGACATTGTCTCAAAAACAACAACAAAAAGAGGCATTGGGGGATGGGGATGGTAAGGAGAAGATAGGAAATGGTCATGGAAATAAGCATGTAAAAAACAAACATATATATGTATGACAGAAAATGAGGAAGACGTTTTGGCCAAGCTGATAATGTCAGACGGACTTGACCAATATCAGTTTGAAAATATGCTTCATTTGTTAAGCCTTGAAGCCAGGGGTAATAAAAATACAGGGAAGCCTATTCACAAGGAACAATAAAAACTCTCTTCATTAACATCAGATGGAGAAATGGGGAAAGAAAATACGCTATCTTTCTTTTCCAAAGTCAGACTTTGACTTTTTTTTTTTCAAAGATTTATCTGCATTGGCAAGAATAGAAGGAACACAGGCCCTGGAGGAAGAAAGACCTGGCGTTAAATCCCAGTTCCACCACGTACCTACCAAGGGTGACCTTGGGTGATTCAAAAACCTCTGTGCTCTAATTACCTCATTTGAATAATGAGGAAATAATGTCTATTTCTGAGGCATTCTGAAATAATGTCTATAAAACAGACGAAATGAAATGGCACATAGAAATTTCTGGGACAAATGTTATTTCTAAGAAAAGCTCAGCACCCACAACACTGCGTAGGTCACCAGGACCTAAAGTCATTAAGATACTTGGGCTGCTTTTCTCTCAATAATTCAGAAACTGTTCTTGAGGACAGAAAAACTTAGAGTTTTATTCACCTTCAGTAACTTCTTTAGCAAAGACAAATTGGCAAATGGGTTATGCAACTAGTATATTATTATAAAAATTGACAGTAGATAGGGTCCAGAAAAACTTACCCAAATTAAAGCAGAAAAATATTATTTGTCAAAAAAAGAGCTGCTTCCCCTTTCTGCCCATGTTTTTCTTAGTTTGTTCTCTAAACAAGATTCCAATTATCATTTTGATATAAGCTTCATAAATGTCTTTGATTGTTAAACGTTATCCATACAAGTTACATATCAGAGATACTTACATGTTATATTTATGTTATTATATAATTGTATATTCTCTATGAATAAATAGCAATAAACTATAATTTTTACTCTAAACCTGTCTTTCAAAAATAGAGTACAATGCCATTTATATACATTTGTAGATATGAACAAATGTTTAGTGTTTTGCCTTTCATATTATATGTGATATACACATTTATAAATGTGCATATATTATAAATATAATGTAAAACCAGCACTAAGTTTCTCTGGGGAGGATAAAAATAGGATTAGAGAGAAGCTTCGAATACACCTGTAATAGATTATTTCTTGACAAGTACCTGAAGTATAGATGGTACGTTCAGATTTGAGAAATCTATGTATTAGGAACAAAGGTATTTATTACACACCTATACTTTGTTATGTAGTACTATTTTAAATTATTAAAAGTATAGGAATATCTGCACATAAAAATGCTTAAAAATGGGTAGTAAAGCATGCAATATGAAAATTTAGAACTTCCTAATCTATTTCTACCATCCTAGGCCCAATTCATGAAAGATCACTGTTGATCAAATATGTTTCTTCCATAGTCTTATTACAACTAAAACATATACCACTAGACCGAATTTTATATCTTAAGCCAAAACTATTAACATCCTTCTATGAGAAATAAACAAATTCGCTCCCTGACACTACTCTTTCTCTCATCCTACTCCTCTCAAATTTATTTGTTATCATTCAGTTATTACTTGAAATGTTAAGTGATGGCGCTTTAGGAGGGTAGTCATCAATTATGAGCCCCAGTGACCCTATGCCTTACTTTTGATGTTGGTATTTTAAATCTTTTTGTCCTTTTTAACCATGAAAATATGATTTGTGGAGGGAAGGGAAATACATGAGCTTGAAACTCACAATCATCTTTATTACTATTTTTAAATTGTGGTAAACTACACATAGCATAAACTTTACCACCTTCATCCTGTGAAGTGCTCTATGTAGTGAGATTGAGCACATTCTCGTGGTTGTGTAAGCATCACCACCACTGTCTCCAGCACTCTCTTCATCCTGCAAAGCTGAAACTCTGTACTGATTAAATAGTAACTCGCTGTGCTTCCTTCACCCTAGCCCCTGACAACCACCATTCTACTCTCTGTCTCTGTAAATTGACTACTCAAAGTATTACAGGTAAGTGGAATCATGCAGTATTTGGCTTTTTGTCACTTGGCTTATTTCATTTAGCATAATGTCCTCAAGGTTCATCCATGTTGTAGTGTCACAATTTTCCTCCTATAAGGGTGAATAACATTGTATCATTACATTCCTACCACATTCTGTTTATTCATTTTGTTTATCCATTATTCACTTTTTGGCTATTGTGAATAATGCTGCTATAAACATGTATACACCAATATCCCTCAGATTATGCTTTCAACCTTTGGGATATATACCCAGAAATGGACTTGCTGGAAAATAGAGTAATCATTTTCTAATTTTTTGAGGAACCACTATACTATTTTCCATAGAAGCTATACCATCTTACATTTCCCCCAATAGTGCAACAAGGATTCTAATTTCTCCACGTATTAGTCAACATTTGTTATTTTCTGGGTTTCTGTGTTTGTTTGTTTTTGATAGCGGCCATCCTAACCAGTGTGAGGTGATTTGTGTTTTCCTAATGTTAGCTATGTTGACCAGCTTTTCATGTGCTTTCTGGACATCTGTATTAAAGAAATGGCCATTCCATTCCTTTGACCCTTTTTAATTGGGTTGTTTGGGTTTTGTTGCTGACTTGTAAAACCTATTTATATATTCGGTTTATTACCCCCTTATCAGGTATATAATTTGTGAATATCTTCTTTAATTCTTTGGGTTGCCATTGTGTCCTTTGATTCAGACAAATATTAATTTTGATGTAGTTTAATATATTTTTTCCCTTTGTCGCCTGTGCTTTTCACATCCTACCCAAAGTCATGACTTTTTTTCCATTTTCTTCTAAGAGGTTATAGATCTTGGGTTCATTTTTAGTGTGGTGTAAGGTAAGAGTCTAAGTTTTTCTTTTTCATGTGAAAATCCAGTTTTCCCCAAACTATTTGTTGAGAAGCCTGTCCTTTCCCTATTGAATGTGTTTGGCATGCTTGTCAAGAATCATTTGACCACAGATGTAAGGGGCTGTGTTTGGCCCCTCTGTGCTGTTCCCCTGGTTTGTATATGTATCTCTATACCAGTAGCACACTGTTTGAGTTATTATAGCTTTGTAATAAGTTTTCAAATCATCAGGTGTGGCTATTTGGGTCCTTTAAGATTCCACATGAATTTTAGAATATGTTCTATTTCTGCAAAGAATACAGATTGATACAGTTTATATTGAATCTGTATATTGCACTGGGTATTATCAGTATCTTAACAGCATGACTCCTTACAACCCATGAACACAGAATGGCTTTCTGTTTATTTGTGTCTACTTTAATTTCTTTCAGCAATATTTTATAGTCTTTCATTTCCATGAACAAATTGATTAGTATTTTATTTTTCTTAATGCTATTTTAGATAGAACTGTTTTCCTCATTTTCTTTGTAGATTATTCATGGATAGTGTTAACTGATTTTTGCATGTTAATTTTGTATCCTGAGCTTTGTGAATTCACTCGTTAGTTCTAACAGTTTTGGGTGTGTGTGTGACTCTTTAGAGTTTTCTGATGTATATAAGATCACCGTGTCCACGAACAAAGATAATTTCACTTCTTCATTTCCAATTGGAAGTCTTTTATTTTTTTATCTTGCCTAGTGTTATGATTAGGACTTCCAGTACTATGCTGAAAGGAAATGGTAACAGTGGGTATATCTTGTCTCTTGATTTCATTGATTTTATTGTTTTTGTATTCTAGGATACTTTGTGTTTAGTTTGTTCTTTTCCTATTTTCTTAAGGTATAAATTTAGTTTATTGGTTTGAAATTTTATTTCACTGTAAAAGCACTTACAGCTATAAACTCCCCTCTTAATACTGTTTTTGATGATCCCATAAATAATATTTTCATTTTTTGTCTTTAGATATTTTATAATCTCCCTTGTAATTTCTTTTGTGACCCATTGGAACATTTAAGAGTGTGTTGTTTAATTTAGACATACTTAATAAATTTCTCAGTTTTATTTTCTAGTTGTATTACATTGTGACCAGAAACATATACTACCTATGATTTTAATCTTTTAAAATGTATTAAGTCTTGTTTTGTAGTTTAATATATGATCTGTCCTAGAGAATGTTCCATGTGCTCTTGAAAAAAATGTATTCTCTGCTGTTGGGTAGAATGCCCTGTAGACGCCTATCAGGTTCAATTTGTCTATAGTGCTGTTAAAGTTTTCAATATCTTTATGGTCTCATGTCCGGTTTTTCTATGCATATTGAAAGTGGATATTGAAGTCCACCACTATTATTGTAGAGCTGTCATTTCTCCCTTTGATTCTGTCAAGTTTTTATTTCTATATTTAGGAAGTTTGATATTTGATACACATATTATTTATATTATTATATCTTCTTGGTGAATTAACCCTTTTATCATCATATGATGTTCTTCTTTGTCTCTTATTGGCAGTTTTGATTTAGCGTCCATTTTTCTGATATCAGCATAGCCTCTACTGCTCTCTTTGGCTACTATTTGCTTGGGACATCTTTTTTTCATCCCATTAGTTTCAACCTATGTGTATCCTTTGATTTAAAGTGAGACTTATGGACAGAATCTAATTCGATCCTGTTTTTATTTATCCATTCTGCCAATGTACCAATCCATGTCTTTTGATTGAAGAGTTTAATCCATCTACATTTACAGTAATTACTGATAAGGAAGTACTTACTCTCACCATTTTGTTATTTGCTATATGTATGCCTTCTAGACTTTTTATTCCTCATTTCTTCCCTACTGTTGCTTTCTTTTATGTTTGGTTGAATCTTTATAGTCAATGTCTTGATTTTCTTCTCATTTCCTTTTTGCATATTCTATAGATATTTCCTTTATGATTACCTGGGGGATTACATAAAATCCCAAAGTATTTTAGATGATAGCAACTTAACTTCCACCACATATAAAAAAAATGATATTTCTTTAGTGTCCCCTCACTTTATGTTATTAATATTACAAATTATATCTTTATATATTGTATATCATTAACATAGATTTATATGTTTTGTTTTTGTCTTTTAAATCCTATAAAACAACACAGAGTAAAGTTATAGACCAAACTTACAATAATATAGTTTTTATGTTTGTCCATGTGTTCACTTTTATCTTCATGTGGTTTTGAGCTTCTTGTAGCAAAACTTAAAAACTGTATCTTTCAAAAAAAACCTGTGTGTCTTTTCATTATAAATTAAACAACTCCCGCTAGCATTTCTAGTTGGGAGGTTTAGTGGTAATTAACTCTTTCAGTTTTTGTTTATTTGGAAACATCTTAATTTCTTCCTTGTTCTTGAAGGACAGTTTTCTCAGGTATAGAATTTTTAGTTGACAAATTTTGTACTTTCATCACTTAAATAGGTCATCTTACTGCCTTCAGGCCTATAAAGTTTCTGCTGAAAAATCTGCTAATAATCATATTAAGGATCCTTTGTACATGATGAATTGCTTTTCTCATGTTGCTTTCAAGATTCCTCATCTTTCATTTTCCACAGTTTTATTTTAATGTGTCATAGTGGGAGTCCTTTCGACTCCAGAGGGTGCCAAGAAAATGTATATACATTTTAAGAAAGGAAAAACATGTTAAAATTTTAATACTCAAGTCATGTTTGACTTCCACAATTACAAGAGATACAAGATACAATATACAAGATAAAAAAAATTATCTATATATTGAGTATTACAATTGTAATATAGTTTTTTCCTTTCTAAATAATATATACATGCTTTTAGCACCTTCTGTATATAACAATAGCAAAAGAGGAATAGAAGTCACATTTGAGCACCTCTTGTAATTACAGAAGTCAACTGTGTGACTTGAGTATTACAACTTTAATACTGTTTTTTCTTTCTTAATTTTTTTTATTAAAGTAAATTTATTTCGAGTTAATGTGAAAGTGCAAATGACCATGTCAAAATATTTGCTTTTGTTAGATAGAGTCCCTCTTGTGGTTATGTCACCCACACAATAAAAACCCCTCACCCCATGCCCATTCAGTGAGAGCCCCCCCACCCCCTCCATCTCCCCTCTCTCACTACCCCTCCCCTCAACTTGAACTGAGTTTTTCACCAACTTGGATTGAAATGAGTTTTACTTTTATGTGGACATGCATCAGATCATCTACTGGCTTTATATTAGTGTTGAGTGCATTGGATAATTGCTTTTCCATTCTTGTGATACTTTACTAAGAAAAATGTGTTCCAACTCCATCTAGGATATTACAAAAGATGTGAAGTCACCATCTTTTTTATAGCTAAATAGTATTCTATGATGTGCATGTACTACAATTTGTTAATCCTGTTCCCAAGCTGATGGGCATTTAGGTTGTTTCCACAACTTGGCGATATAAATTGAACTGCAATAAACAATCTAGTGCAAATGTCTTTATGAGAAAAGGATTTTTTTCTTTTGAGCAGATGTCTAGTAGAGGGGTTTCAGGGTCAAATGGGAGATCTAATTTATGATCTTTGAGATTTCTCCATACTTTCTGCCAAAGAGGCTTTGTTCTTTGCATGGTATTGGCACAAAAATAGAGACATAGACATTTAGAACCAAATAGAAAACCATGAGCTGAAACTGACATCATATAGCCACCTGATCTTTGATCAAGAGCAAACCAAACAAGAGCACACGCTGGGAACAGAATCCCTATTCAATAAACGGTGCTGGGAGAACTGGATATCCACACATAAAAGACTGAAACTGGACCTTTTACCACTCCCAAAAATTGATTCAAGATGGATAAAAGATTTAAATCCAAGGCATGAAACAATAAAAATCCTTTAAGAAAGTGTGGGAAAAACACTTGATGATATTAGCCTAGGGAAAGATTTTATGAAGAAGACTTCTGTGGCAATTGCATAAGCAACAAAAATAAATAAATGGGACTTAATTAAACTGAAAAGCTTCTGTACAGCTAAGGAGACAACACCCAAAGCAAACAGACAACCTTAAGAATGGGAAAAGATATTTGCATGTTAGGAATCAGACAAAGGTTTGATAACTAGGATCTACAGAGAACTCAAGTTAATCAATGAAAAAGAAGCTAACAATCTCATAGGTTACTAGACAAGAGACATGAATAGAACCTTGTCTAAAAAAGACAGACGAATGGCTAACAAACATATGAAAAAATGCTCATCGTCCCTAATCATCAGAGAAATGCAAATCAAAGCCTTTCTTACAATTCATATACATTTTTTGGCACCCTCTGTACTTTTTGTGAGGTTACTTACCCACTATTGAGCTCCCCCACAAACTGAAAAATTATTTTTTTTGAGACAGAGCCTCAAGCTGTCACCCTGGATAGAGTGCCGTGGCATCACAGCTCACAGCAACCTCCAGTTCCTGGGCTCAAGTGAGTTTCTTGCCTCTGCCTCCCAAGTAGCTGGGACGGCGCCCACCACAACGCCCAGCCATTTTTTTTTTTTTTTTTTTGGTTGCAGCCGTCATTGTTGTTTGGCCGGCCTGGGCTGGATTCGAACCTGCCAGCTCAGGTGTACGTGGCTGGCGCCTTAGCCCGTTGAGCCACAGGCGCCGAGCCTGAAAAATTCTTTAACATAGTAAAAACATTGCTATATCCACAGTACCTATCACAGTTACTACAACACAGTAGACCCCCAAAACTATTTTTGTTTCTTAGATGAATTGTTGAAGCTTCTCATTTGTACTTTTGCCTTATTTTACTTAACTTTGCTCTTTAAAGGCCTTTCAAGATGCTGCTGCACGTAGATTTCCTTTCTGGTTTTAGTACTTACACACTAGACTCAACTGTCTCCATGACTTTCCAGAGCACAGGGGATGGATTTCAGGCAATATTACAAGGATAGCAATGCTTTCTTCTTTCAGTGCTCCTGCTCCCCAGAAACACTTCCTTTCCCCTCGGGTAGCCAGTGCTCTCACCCTGTGAAGAAGTAATTGCATTTCTAAAAATGACCTCACGTTCTTACTAAATTCTGGACTTACTCCAGCAGGAGGCCCTTATAGCAGCAGGTGGCACGTAGAAGCATACAGCAGAATTGCCCACATCAGTGACAGGCATGGAAGAAAGTTTATTTTGGAAGGAGATTCTCCACCACCCTCAAGTAATGATGCAGAGTTTCTCCTACTCCATCTCATTCTTTTTCTCATTCCTTCTTTCATCGCAATGTATTGAGTACCTTCTACATAAACAGTTAATGCAGTAATTGCTATACATAGTAATACGAACATTAATAAAATTTGATCCCCATCTTTAGTTTAGTGAAAGGAATAGATATTTGAATAAACAATTACAATATATATTTTTTTGTCAACAATTACAATATATTACCAATTATTAATTGATTTAGCAAACACTTACTCAGACTTTATTCTGTGTCAGGAACTATACGAGGTGTTGGGGAAACAAAGACAAAAAGAAATATCCCTGCTCTCAAACATAATGGCAAACATAATTGCAAGCAATTGTTATTAAAATACCTGGCCAAGGTCTCAGAAAAGTGAGAAATAATTGCTTCATATAATTATTTCAGCAATGCAGCTAATAGGGAAATTTCTAGCCTCAAGAATATTTTGCTGCTGGCCCCTTTAATAAATGACAAGGTGACAGACTTTTTTTTTTTTCCAGAGAAAACATAGTATAATATAAGGAACAAATTATGATGAAGGACAGAAGGACCTATAAAATACAAGAAAATAAATGTCAAGAGGATAAAAGGTTAGAGTAAAATCACACTTTAACTTTTAATAAGGCCAAATGGGAACCAATTAAAAACAATAATGCTTTCTCAATTCAGTCCAAAGCTAAAGAGCTGGATGAGGACCTTGCTGGGTCACTGGTTCAATCCCATGACTTGGGCAGTACTTAATTTCAACTATCCTGGGTAGTGATTGGGTTGTTCCCACCTGCAACCCCTGGCTTTTATGCATTAACATTATTTTCATCAATTAAAAAATTACTTTTTTTACCTTGGCAGAAGAACTTGAGCAGAGCCAGCATGTTATTTGTAACCGATTGCCTTTTCTGGGGCTTCTCAGAGGCAGTATCTGGTGTGGAATTCAGTAGCACACTTACAGTATGAAGAGGCTGCCCGGAACACAACCACGTACCTTTGTCACGAACCCGGGATGAAGCACAGAGTGTGAGTGTCAGAACCACAGGGAAGTACCTTAACCTGGTTTTTGCTACCCTGATGAAGTGGCACTTAGTGAGCATTTGAATTTTTTGGTTTGTGCTAAGGGTGCCAATAAGAAAATGTGTGATATTTAAGCTCCCTCTTAGGGTTGATAGATGAATCTATATATTCGGACAGTTATTTGACCTTTTAAGGGAAACCCCAAATAGCGATTATAATGGATATTATGGTGATCTGCTTAGATGCCACACCAGGGGCCACATAGCCATCCCTCAACTTTTTAGATTTTGTACATGGAAAACACTCATTCCTTGATACTGTTCTTGGATGTTCAATTTGTTAAAAGCTTCGCCAATAACATTTTTGGTTAATTTTTCTTAAAAATTTTAATAGTTATTACATATGTAATTAATTAAATCTCCTCAAACAATTAGAATCGACTTAATGACTTAGGGAGGACTTAGTGGTTCCTTTGAACACTTTAGACCTTTCTATTTGTCTATTAGTAGACAAATTCCTTTGTCTATCAGTAGACAAAACACACATACAATGTTTTCAAAATGTATTGTAATCCCTAGACTAAAGCTGTTCTAGAACAGGGGTCTCCAACTTTTTAGCTTTTCTGGACCACGTTGGAAAAAGAAGAGTCATCTTGGGCTACACATTAAGTACACAAACACTAAATAAAGCTGATGGGCAGAAAAGCCAAATGCTCCGTGCATAGTTTTTGTGATAGTCATCACCGCAGAAAAGCAAAAAAGTTCTCACATAAAAATTCTAATTATGCAGCAGTCCATTCTGCATAATGGACTTTTAAATTCCCTGAACAGGTCCCAAGTTTGCGATCACTAATATAGAAAAGGCACATATCTAAGTAATAAAATGTCTTTGGTTTTTTGATTTTTTTATAATAAAAGTGGTCAACATAAAACTAGCAGGATATTTGACATTGCATTTGAGAAACTAACGCATCAGTATCTGGTTTGATGGAAGTAGTTGCAATTCTCAGAGAGTTCTCAAGATGCTCATCAGATACTTGGGTTCTAATTTTGTTCTTGATGTGTTTCATTCTTGACAAGAGTTGCTCACAAATGTAGGTGCTGCGAAAAGACAATGACACGAATACGGTGTGATTTGTAAAGTGAGGGATATTTTGCTCTGGGAAGCTATGAGTAGGACCTATAAAAGTCCAGCAAAGAGATATCAAATGTTTCTTTAAGCTGCATGCCAGATTGCAGGGCTGTGCATTCCATTGAAAATTGGTTGGGGTAGGGCAACTAACATACTTACATCAACTGAAAATGGAGTCACAAATGCACCAAAATATTGATTATTTTCCCAGAAATTTTCAAATCTATTTTCAAACCCTTGTATCAAATCAAAAAGCAAGGCTGCTCATGGGACTATTCAAGGGACTGTGCTTAGTCAATGTATCATAATGCATAAAATTGCCTTAATTTGAATTTGCCATAATTTCAGTTTCCTTTGGAGTGTGGTTATGATTTGAAACATTGTACATGTATTGATAAGTTGGTTTTCACATCAAAGGCATGTTTAACTCATTCAAATCAGCAGTTAAAGCCACTAAAAATGATAAATCTGTAAGCCAGTTTTCATCCTCATTTCTGGCACAAATTTGGTTTTTGATACCATAAGTGACTTGGTAACATGTTGCAAACTATAAAATCTTTTCAGCATTTGGCCTTCATTAGCCATCTTACTTCTGAAACTTAAACAACATCACCATAGACAACATCAGTACTTTTTATTATTTATTAAGTCATGACTGTGTATATTAATGCATTTATGGGGTACAATGTGCTGATTTGATATACAATGTGGAAAACTTACATCTAACTCATTAACAAACATCAGTACCTTTAAGGAACTCCTGGAATTGGTGATAATTCAATCACTTGGCCCTTACGAAATTCACAGTCCTGATGACGATTTGTATGGTGTTATCCATTTTTAAAGGTTTTGCATGTAAGTTATCTTGAGGTGCTATGCAATGATCCTTCATCAGACATGAATTTTGGGTACCAATTGGATTGTCCTCTATTAATTTTGCAGTCTCTTTTACCATCACTGGGGACTATCAATAACTATACCAGATATGTTGACAATGGACAGAAAAAATGGCTTTAACATATTTTTTACTACTTTTTGTAAATCTTTTGGGGTGCTTTTGTTGTTGTTATTGTCATTGATGTTGTTTTTCTTTTTATTTTGGAGACAGAATCTCACTCTGTCCTCCAAGCTAGAATGCCATAGCATCATAGTTCACAGCAACTTCAAACTCGGGGGCTTGAGTAATCCTCTTGTCTCAGCCTCCCAAGCAGCTGGGACTACAGGTACCCACCACAATGTCCAGCTAGTTTTTTTCTATTTTTAGTAGAGATGGGGTCTTGCCTTTGCTCAGGCTGGTCTTAAACTCAAGCAATCCACCTGCCTTGGCTTCTCAGAGTGCCAGGGTTATAGACATGCGCCACCATGCACAGCCCTGTATAAATCTTATGATTTAGCTGTGTCTGTTAATGGCACTAAAGAAGCCATTTCTTAAGTGACATTACATTTATCAACAATACCTGTAATAAAAATGGCAAATTGAGCTGTATTTGTAGCATCAATGCTGTCCTTCATTGCCAAAGCATAAAATTAAAAATTAGCAGCTTTACTCTCCAAAACTTCTTTGAATAGATTTTCTAGTTTCTTCAATTCACCTGACTACAGTCTAGCGAGACAAATTGATTTTCGAAATAGTCCCCTTTTTTTAGGACAAATTAAATCTGCCTTGCTTTCCATATATTGTTTAATAACCTCACCCTCAGTAAATGGTTTTTATATTTTTACTATTAAATATGATATCATATAACTAACTTTTACAATGGAATCCATCTGAGTTGCAATTTTTAAAAACATTTTAAAAGAATGTTGAGAAAACAGACTTTTTTAAGTTCCACTGTTTTGTCCTTATGACACAATCTTTCATGCATATAGAATTTGGCAGCATGTTTTACCATATGTCTTTTCAAATTATAGTCTTTGAAAACTTGTACAAATTCCCTACAAATTAAGCAGAGTGCCTTATTATTCACCTCAACAAAAAAGTAGTCATCTGTCTATTTTTTATTGATAATTTTTCTTCAGCTGTAATTTTTTGGGGGGTTCTGTTTTGTTTTGAGATGTGGTGAAAACCATGCTTGGATTAAAAAAATAGATAAGGGACTATATTTACTTTTATTGTGAAAAGTAATTGACAGGAAAATAGAAAGCAAGGTTTAGGCCCTTCCACACCTCAGCTGCTGATGTAGGGTGGGGTGGCGGGGAGGCAGATTGTGAAGTGTAGTGGGTGGTGTGTGAGGTGCTGCCAAGGTGTGGAAGTTCCTTAATAATTAAATAAGAATGCTCACCTGACTTCTAAATAACATCAAATGCCTAATGTTACAATGGTAAGTTGAAATTTTACTAATTGCTGCCTTGTTGAGTCACCACAAGGACATGCAGTATCTGATGGTGTCAACTTGACTGCACGTGGAAGTCAGAACCCCGGAACACACACACCTCAGTAACCTGAAGCCATACACGTGTACAAACAGAGAGAGTGTAGTTATGCTTATTTCACGTGACATTGCAATGCGACATTGTCATCTACAAAGTTCGTGCTCAAGAACTATGCAATTGAGTTCCTCCAAAAACAAAATCTCATAATATTGTAATTAAGTTTACAATTTTGCATTGGGCCACATTCATAGCCATCCTGGGCTACATGCAGCCCGCAGACCATGGGTTGGACATCCATTTTCTAGAACGTTAGCAACATATGCTTGATTTATCTTCTTTGTTATTTCTATATTTCCTTTAATATTGCTTAGTATTATGGCAGTACTAACTTTGATACCATCCCAGAGTTAGAATATTCTTACCAAACGAAAAGGATTTCCGTTCTTTAGAACATAATCTCAGAAATCCAAGGATACAGAATGTAGGTTACCAAATAACTGCTCATGAGACTTGATTGTTAATCTTCAGAAGACTTTACAAGATTATGCAGCCATTTATAGATATAGTTATAATAATAACTTTTTTAATTATGACTTCAACTAGGTTTTAGCTCTTCATACTTGATAGATACTGGCTATGCTCCAAATAATGTACCTTAAAGTCTCCCTCGGTTGGTGTTCAGAAAGATGTGTCTCAAACGGCAGCACTAAAATGTATGTACGGTTGTCCCTTCTTACAGTTTTGCTTGCCACGGTTTCGGTTACCCAAGTTCAAATTTCAAATGAAAACTTCTAGAAATAAACATTCCTAAGTTTTAAATTTTGTGCCATTCTGAGTTCCCTGATGGAATCTTGCACCGCTCTGTTCCAGCTGTGATGGGAATCCTCCCTCTGCTCAGCTTCTCCATACAGTCCACACTCCCCACCTTTGAGTCACTCAGTAACCATCTCGGTTCTCAGACTGGCTGTCATGGCACCCCACTGCTGTGTTTACGTCCCCTTAGTTTACTTAAGAATGGGCCCAAAGCACAAGAGTAGTGACGCTGGTAACTTGGTGCCACCAAAGAGAAGCCAAGGGTCTCCTTTAAGTGAATAGGTAAAACTTCTCAACTTAAGGAAAGAAAAAAAAATCTTCTGCTGAAGTTGCCAAAATCTACAGTAAGAACAAGTCTTCTACCTATGTGATCATGAAGAAGGAAAAAGAAATTTATACCAGTTTGCAGTCACCCCTCAAACTATGAAAGCTATGGCCATAGTATGTAAGTGCTTAGGTGAGATGGAAAAGGCATTAAATTCGTGGTGGGAAACAAGAAAACAGAACATGTTCCACTGAGAGCAGTTGGGTTCAGCAATTAGATGCCTCTGTCTCAGCCATCTATTAGGGGTTTTTGGATAGGGAGGACTGTTGTATATGGAATGACACCCCAGTAGCAATGAGCATCTTAGGCCCCCAAATCTTGGTTCCAAGATACCATTATCCACTAATTGAACTTGGGCTGCTTGGAGAAATGGATGATTCTAGGAACAGAGAGACGAAGTACAAGATGAGCTAGGAATATTGTACCATTCCAGAAAGTAAGAAATTGCTCCCAAAAATGGCAGGAGAAATGCCAACCAAGAAATATAGAAAGAATCAAAGAAGAAGCATAAAACTTTTTAGTCATATTTTCAAAATGGTTCAGACAAGAATAATTGATGGATGCCAGAATCACTGGATACTTACATGCCTCCAAAGTATCCACCTAGAGTTATTTGGTTTTAAAGGGAAAATGATGTGTTTAAAATAGAGAATCCTGGTAGATAACAACCTTAATCTACTGATCAACATTAACCTCACCAATGGTACAAATTGACATCTTTGATGTGATGCAAAGAAAGACACAAGTCACATATGGAGAGTTGCTAACAAAAATGAGCAACTTCAATCTCCATGAGGAAACTGACAAACCCAAACTAAGGTTTCTTTTACAAAACAACTGGCCCGTACATTTCAAAATGTTAGTGTATAAAGGCAAAAAAGACTGAGGAAATCTTCTAAATTAAAGAAGATTGAAGCATTATGAATTAAATGCCATGTGTAATATTGCCCTGGATCCTAGACAGGGAAAAAGTTGTTTCCTAGGATGTAACAGAGATAAAGGCTATTCCTGGATAATTGATAAAATTTGAATATGGGTTGCATATTAGATAATAACATTGTATCAGTGCTAAATTTTGTGAATCGAGTAATTATATTGTGGCAAGTCAGGTAAAAATAAAAATGCCCTGTTCTTAGAAAATGCATGCTGAAATATTTTGTGATAAACAGTCATTTCGCGTGAAACTTCCTCTCTCGCATGATCTAGTGACTTCGCTCTAATAATGATCATGTATATATATATGATAAGGCATATATGGAAAATGTAAACAACTGGTGAGTATGGGTAAAAAGGGGAGGAGGAACATGAGTTGTTGGAGGAGCCAAGTGCCAAGTACTACCGTTACACAATTTTAATTTGACAAAACTTTTGAAATACAGTAGAACCTCCATAGTTGGCCACCTCCCTACACTGTCCACCTCCTTAAACTGACCTAAATTTCTATAGACCAGACATGCACCACATGTTCACATCAGCACAGCAGGCCTAGTGCCTTAGGTTAACACCTCTGCATAATGATTGGCCAGATTGTTACAGTCCCTTGGGTGGGGACTACTCTCAATGTGTTTCTTTTTAGGGTCATGAGTTTTACTAATTTTTTCCAACGTACTGCTGTGTACTGTTTAGAGGATAGTGTATGTGATACCATGAAGGAGCATACATGCATGTTCACATATGCTGTGTACCACTATGCACTAGAGGTAGCGTATACAGAATAGACAGCAGTATCCTTCCCAGAGAGTGAAGTTTTGTTAAGCACTACACTTTGCACCACATTATTTAGACACATGACACACCGTGCTTCTGTGTGTATTATTCTGATGTGTATTATTGTCACTTCTTTCTGGTGGGTCCTTCCTCCCCTTCTCAGACTGAGCCAAACTATAACCTCTTGTATAGTCCTACACTGTCTGCCTGAAAAGAGCTGACCTCCTCCTCTGCTCCCAGGAACCTTCCAACTATGCTCTGACATTGCCACTTTTCTTTCTGCTCTCTAGTTACCTACACACAAATGATGTTTCTGGACTACCTCAAACATTCTCCTGTTTTCCTCACCCATAACTTTGAAAGAGGCGTGTGGGATTCCTCTTCCTTCATATGGCATTGCCTCCCTCCGCTTCCCTTTCTGTGCACTGCCTCAGATTATCATCTTGGTGCAGGTCTCACCACAGATCAAATTGCTGGTCCCATGGCCGGCCAGGTGCCTTAGGGTTGGATAATTAAAGTTGTACGTCTCCATGTCTCGGTTTTCTTATCAGCAAAATAGTAAAATTATTTCATGGAGTTGTACTGAGCATCACAGAAGTTAATGAACACACAATTCTTAGCAGTGACCAGTGAAAAACCTGCTCAGTGAGTATGAACTGTTGTCACTACTACCACCATCATCACCATCATCATCAATTCTACAGTAGAATCACTAGTGGTGCCAGAACCACAAGTCAGAACAATTGAAATGTGATGCCTTTTCGTACTTCAGGAGTGATTAATGAGATATTAAGTGTAGTTAACTCTCCTGATCAAAATTACAAAGACACTCATAGAGGAAAAATCATAGTAATTTTACTTCTGAATTCACCAAAAGCACCCATTCATTCTTTTTTTATTTTTTAAATTATTTTTTAATTTTTTTTTATTAAAGCATACAGCACCTGGTATTCCCAGGTATACCTGGTCTCCCATCCAAGTACTACCCAGGCCCAGCCCTGCTTAGCTTCCAAGATCAGACAAGATTGGGTGCGTTCGCAGTGGTATAACCATAGACACAACCGTTAATTCTTAACACAATTAATGACATTAACTTTAACAAGGTTAGGTATGTTTTTCAAGAATAGAGAAATGTATTAACCATATTGGATATGACTGGTGTAATCATGGACCATCCTTTCAGCCAACATTTATTGAGCACTTACTATGTGCTCAGCCCCCTTCTAGGTGTTAACAACATTGCAATAAACAAATTCCATGCTCTCATAAACACATTCCAGGCAGACATGGGAGATATAATTATCCCATTAAAAATTGTAAATATCAGATAGTGATAAATGCAAAGATAAAAGGGGTAAGGAGATGAGAATAATGAGGCAGGCACTACTTTAAATAAGGAAGCCAGGCTTGGCGTCCATAGCACAGTGGTTATGGTACCAGCCACATGCACCAAGGCTGGCAGATTTGAACACAGCCCGGGCCAGCTAAAACAACAATGACAATTGCAACCAAAAAATAGCCAGGCATTGTGGTGGGCGCCTGTATTCCCAGCTACTCAGAGGCTGAGGCAAAAGAATCGCCTAAACCCAAGAGGTTGCTGTGAGCTGTGATGTCACAGCACTCTACTGAGGGCAATATATTGACACTCTGTCTCAAAAAATAAAATAAAATAAAATGAGGAAGTCAGAGAAGGCCTCTCAGACAAGTTATCACGTTTGAAATTTCTGATTACATTAATGTTTCCATATTTTGAATAATATGAGACATTATGCCTAACAATATACATCAAACTTATGTCCTTAATTGCATCAAGACTTGTCCAAGATCAAATATTTAAATAGAGGAACATAATTACTGATTATGGATAAATTCAAGTTTATAAGATACCTGTGGTTCTCAAGAAAATACTAGAAGTTACTCTAACTGCAATTAGTTTCATAATATGAAGTTCTGCTTGTTTTTCAGTGAAACAGAGAAGCCAGCCAGGGGCAACTAGTTTACACTAGGCTGAGATACATTCAGGAAATTTCTTGGAAGTAGTTTATTCTCGACTCATTTATCAGTCTACAAAGACCATTCTCCTCTGAACTGGGTGTCTGTTCAATATGCTAATGACTAGTGGTACTTTTCTGTAATCAGAGTATGGCAAGCCATTTCTTTTCTCTCCCATCCCTGCTTCTTTGTTATCCTTCACTTTACATATACTAAAAGCTCCTAAAAGCCTCTAATTAAAAAATAAATGAAATATTTTACTTTTGAGAGTCATATCACATATATAAGAGATCCCACGTTTGATTTGGTAATGGATTCTGAGATACACTGCCCAGATTCACCTAGAACAATAAAGAACCTATTCCCCCTGCTGGTAGAAGTACTTACAGCAGACAGTCCTCGGCTATCAGCCCTCTTTTTTTTTTTTTTTACTATCTTCACATTTTATTTTTATTTTTTTTAATTGTCTTTATTATTAAATCATAGCTGTGTACAATAGTGCAATCAAGGGGTAAAATGTGCTGGTTTCATATGGAAGAAAAAGTATCCAATGTACTCAGCCCTACTATGAAGCTAATTTATAGCTTTCATATGAAGGGTAGAACCCAACTATACCACAAAAATATGGGGAAAGGGGCAAGGGAGGGGAGGGGAAGGAGGGTAATTGGTGGGGCCTCATCTATGGTGCATCTTAGAAGGGTACAGGCGAACCTTACTAAATGCAGAGTACAAATGTCTTCATATAACAACTGAGAAAATGCCAGGAAGGCTATATTAATCAGTTTGATGAAAATAGTATCAGCCCTCTTTCGGAAGTGCCTCGTTTGAAGAGAAATGCCTTGCCCAAGGTTATGTCCCTCTCCTGGACATCCTGCAGCCAGTCAGCACAAGATGGTCAAGTCCCGGTGCCCTCACTCAGCTCAGGACGATTCTGAAAGGCCAGTTTATACTCTGATGGGCTTCCCCTGGGTCAGCTGCATCGTTCGCTGAGATTTGCATCCCAGCTCAATTTTTTCTTGCTTCCTTCTCTTACCTTCCACAGATATTTTATACAGAGCACTCTCTAAGACGCTACTGTATTCCAGGGAGGATGCCATAAGGAACCCCCATTAAAAACCTAATGCATACAGGGGTGATAGTCGCCATTATATCTCTATTTAATTCATAATTTACCCTAAAAAAATGATGCATCCAGGAGAATAACAATGGATACCACAAACTCAACTACACAGTTGTAGCCCCAAATGTGGCATCTTTGCCAGCACACATGACTAAGACCTCAAGCACATGGTATGTGACCATTAATCTGCCAAGTACATTGTTTTCTAACCACACCAGAAAAGATCAGGAAAAACCCACATTCACTTGAAATGAACAATGGTGTATATTTCCAGTCTTTCCCAAGACCTATATTGACTCTTCTGCTTTGTCATAATATTGCCCAAGAGATCTTGTTGATTAGGATACCCCCAACAATCTCATCAGTCCACTTGATCTAAGATATCACGCCAGCTGGACCAGCTGAAAAATAATTGGGAGGTAAAACATAGACCTAGATAAAATATATGCACACCAGAGGATAGGTGATAAACCCTTCCAAGATTCAGAGCCTACCATAAATTTTTAGAAGTCCCATGGTCTTGGGTATGTTGGGGCAAAGAAAGGACAAATTGTTGCATCTTGTACTTTCTTTCTTTCTTTTTTTTTTTTTTTTTGCAGTTTTTGGCCGGGGCTGGGTTTGAACACACCACCTCCGGCATAGGGGGCCAGCGCCCTACTCCTTTGAGCCACAGGCACCGCCCTGCATCTTGTACTTTCTACAGTCAGTAACTACGGGACTTGACTTACCTCACCTGGTAGACACTTCCATGTTCTGGAGGCAGCATATTCCATTGCCAGACTCCAGCATCAAATCATACGCCAAGTGGCATGAAAGGCTGAGGGTTAAAGTGAAGACCAAAGCAGGAAAAGAAATTCAGACTGTGGTGCCAGGGGCCCTGACACTTGAGTACTATAACCCATCAGGATGGCATAGCCTTAGAGTATTCATGGTCAGAAAAGAAGCCACGTGGCATTTATTACAATCCCAGCAGGAGAATAGCAACAGTGATGCCTAGTGTTCTGGAATAAGGCCATGCCATCTATGGCAGATACATCTTTAAAAAACAAGTCCTGGTATGCTCCTGGATTCTGGTAGAAATGCAGTGCCTGATCATAAGCATCAAAAACCACAAGGCCTGAACTGTCCATGGTGATGGGCAGGATATGGTCAGACCACAAAGTCATGGTGATCAAGCTGTCAGGTGGATCCAGAGCCTATCCACCATGAGGTAGAAGTGGTACATCCAAGATCGAGCATTAGCAGAAGGAGAGGACACAAGAAAGCTACGTAAGCAGGTGGCTGAGATCCTGAAGTCACCAACTATTGATGTTGTAGCTCTTGACTATTAACTCATAACTATATGGGGATCCCCTGTGGACAATAAACAGAAGAAGAGAAAAAAATCCAAGTTTGGGGTTTCAGAAAATTGCTTTGAGCAAAGATTTTTTTTTTTTTTTAGTAAGGCCTTAAAAGCACAGACAACAAATATAAATATAAAACAAATGGATCACACTTATGGTGCATCTTAGAAGGGACAGGTGAAACCTACTAAATACAGAACACAAATGTTTTCACATAATAAATGAGAAAATCTCATGAAGCTTATGTAGAACAGTTGGATGAAAATATTTTAGATTGTATATGAAGCCTGCACACTGTACCCCATGATTGCACTAATGTACACAGCTATGATTTAATAAATTTAAAAAAATGGATTACATCAAGTTAAAAATAAAAAACCTCTGCTCAACAAGAAAAAACAGTCAACAGTGAAAGGACAACCTCTGGACTAGGAGAAAATATTTGCAAATTATTCATCTGACAAGAGATTATAAACATACAAGGAATATGTAAGGAACTCAATAGCAAAAATACCCCAATTAATTCAATTAAAAGGTTGAAAGATGATCTGAATGTCTATCTGAACTGACATTTCACAAAAGATGATGACATACAGATGATCAACAGGTATAGGAAAAAATGCTCAACATCAGTATCACCAGGGCAATCACATTAAAACCACAATGAGATACCATTTCATGCCACTTAAAATGGCTATTTTCTAAAGACAAAAAAAGGAAAATCTCAAGGATGTAGAAAGGGGACCGTCAGTACACTACCACTGACTTTGGAAATATAAGTTAGTACAGCCACTATAGAAAACAGTACAAAGGTTCCTCAAAACTAAAAATAGATATCCTATATGATGCAGTAATCCCACTGCTGGGTATACATCAAAAAAAATTAAGAGAAGGAAATAAATATATCAAAGTGATATCTGCACCTTTGTATTTATTGTAGTGCTATTCACCACAACTAAGACACAGCAACAACCTAAGTGCCCGTCACTGGATGAATGGATAAAGCAAATATGGACTATAACCACAGGGAATGTTATTTAGCCATAAAAAATGAATAAAACTCTATTATTTGCAGCAACGTGGAGGGAAGTGGAGGACATTATGTTAAATAAAATAAGCCAGGCACAGAAAGACCTATCATATGAGTAAGAACATATCATGAAAAAGTTGATCTCATGAATTTTCAGATTAGAGTAATAGTTACCAGAGGTTTGGAAGGGTAGGAAGGAAGAGTAAGATGAAGAGGGGTTTGTTAATGGTTACAAAAACACAGTTCAATACAAGGAATAAGATCTAGTGTTCAATAGCAGAGTAGGGTGACTATAGTTAACAATAATTTATTGTATATTTCAAAAGAGCTAGAGAAGATTTAGAATATTCCAACACACAAAAATGGCGTTTGAGGTGATGCCTATCTAGTTACTCTGCATTACATGCTGCATGCATGCATCAAAATATCACACATCACGTATATCGCCCCATAAATATGTGCAATTATTTTGCATCAATGAAAAATGAAAAATGATCAAGTTTGGTTCACAGATGTTGTGTGAGTACAAGCTGGAGGTGGATGGTGGCTGGACTGCAGCCTGACTTAGAGGTGACCCTTAACACAGTGGCCAGGGAAAATTCCATCTGAGCTTATAGCAGCACATGTGGTGATGTTCTTAATGTAGAGAAGAAAGTGTCCTGAGGTCAGAGTGCACCTGGATTTGTGAGCAGTGGCAAATGGCTGGCCTGGGAATTCAAGGGGTATGAAGAGTAAAAATCGAAAGGACAGGGAGAAAAAGCTGGTCTTGATGGCTTTTTTGGTGGCATGAACCTGGGATAGAAAGATTTGCATGAACCTGTGGGACTGGGAATGAAAAATGAAAGTCGTTGTATCAAATGTTAACACCTACCTCGGAAGAGGCACTAAAGAACAAACTATGGCTAGGTCATATCCGCCAGTCTCTGTCATTAGTCTCCCAGTGCTAGCACGGTGGGCACATGGATTAATGACCTCTAGAGTCAGGGTTAGAAGCTGTGCATGCGCTCAACAGCACTGCCCACACTTGCCAAGGCTGATCATATGACCAGCCCCATCAGATGTTTGATCTGCTACAAATAGAGAAAAACACTGTCATCTCTACAGGAGACCTCACAATGCCTTGGTGATTGAACCTTTCAGCCTGGAAGAAGCAATAATTCATTTTTTTTTTATAGTTTATTTCACAAGGTTTTTTTTTTTTTATTAAATCATAGCTGTGTACATTAATGCAATCATGGGGTACAATGTGCTGGAATTATATACAATTTGAAATATTTTCATTGACCTGGTTAACATAGCCTTCATGGCATTTTCTTAGTTATTGTGTTCGGACATTTATATTCTACATTTAGTATGTTTCACCTGTACCCTTCCAAGATGCACAGTGGGTGTGGTCCCACCAATTACCCTCCCTCCACCCATCTTCCCCACTTCCCTCCCCTCCCTTGCCCCTTTCCCCATATTCTTGAGCTGTAATTGGGTTATAGCTTTCATATGAAAGCTATAAATTAGTTTCACATTGGATACTTTTTCTTCCATTCTTGAGATACTTTGCTAAGAAGAATATGTTCCAGCTCCATCCATGTAAACATGGAAAGAGGTAAAGTCTCCATCTTTCTTTAAGGCTGCATAATATTCCATGGTGTACATATACCACAATTTATTAATGCATTCGTGGGTCTATGGGCACTTAGGCTTTTCCCATGATTTAGCAATTGTGAATTGGGCTGCAATAAGCATTCTGGTACAAATATCTTTGTTACAAGGTGATTTTTGGTCTTCTGGATATATACCTAGTAGAGGAATTGTAGGATTGAATGCCAGGTCTATTTTTAGATCTCTAAGTGTTCTCCAAACATCTTTCCAAAAGGAATGTATTAGTTTGCATTCCCACCAGCAGTGTAGAAGTGTTCCCTTTTCTCCAAATCCATGTCAATATCTCTGGTTTTGGGATTTTGTTATGTGGGCTAATCTTACTGGAGTTAGATGATATCTCAAAGTAGTTTTGATTTGCATTTCTCTGATGATTATGGATAATGAGCATTTTTTCATGTGTCTGGAGGCCGTGTGCCTGTCTTCTTCAGAGAAGTTTCTCTTCAGGTCCCTTGCCCACACTGAGATGGGATCACTTGTTCTTTTCTTGCTAATACGTTTGCATTCTCTGTGGATTCTGGTTATTAAACCTTTGTTGGAGACATGACCTGCAAATATCTTCTCCCATTCTGAGGGCTATCTGCTTGCTTTACTTACTGTGTTCTTGGCTGTGCAGAAGCTTTTTAGTTTGATCAGGTTGCAGTAGTGTGTTTTTGATGCTGCTTCAATTGCCTGGGGGGTCCTTCTCATAAAATAATTGCCCAGGCTGATTCTTTCAAGAGTTTTTCTTGCACTTTCTTCTAGTATTTTTATAGTTTCATGTCTTAAGTTTAAATCATTAATCCAGTGAGAGTCTACCTTAGTTAATGGTGAAAGGGTGGGTCCAGTTTCAGTCTTCTACAGGTCACCTGCCAGTTCACCCAGCACCATTTGTTAAATAGGGAATCGTTTCCCCACTGAAAGTTTTTAATTGGCTTGTCAAAGATCAAATAATGGTAGGTAGTTGGGATCATCTCTTGGTTCTCTATTTTTCCATACATCTCCCTCTCTGTTTTTGTGCCAGTACCATGCTGTTTTGATCACTATTGATTTATAGTACAGTCTCAGGTCTGGTAGCGTGATTCCTCCTGCTTTGTTTTTATTTTTGAGTAATGTCTTGGCTATTTGAAGTTCTTTCTGATTCCATGTAAAACAATGTATCATTTTTTCAAGACTTTAAAGTATGACAATGGAGCTTTAATAGGGATTGCATTAAAGTTGTATACTCAGCAATTCATTTTGATAGGAACGGACACATGTTCTGGGTATGGGTTCGACTTTTCTACCCACAGCACTTCAGCCAGCACCACCATCTGAGGACTTACAGACTGATTTACCTGTATGGGATCCTCCATGATATGGCATCAGAACAAGGAATCAACTTTAAACAAAGGAGGGTTGAGAAAGGATACCTGGCACCAATCATGAGATCACTGGTCCTGTGACACACCGGACCATCCAAAACTCACTGGCCTGACAGAGCATGGAATGGCCTGTTGAAGGCACCACTGAAGCACCAGATCGAAGGTGATACTGTCAGTGGGAGGCTCCACCCTCCAAGATGCACTGTACATTCTAAAACAATGATTGCTGTATGGTGCTGTGCCCCAGGTGGTCTGGGAGCTGATATATGGAAGCGAGTGTGATCTCACTTGTCACCACTCTCAGTGGCCATTGGGCAATTTATGCCTCTCATATGTGCAACTCTAGGAGCTGCATAGCTTGTAATTCTATTTCCAAAAAGGGAAATGATTCCGCTGGAGATCACAGAAAAATTCTAGTTATAATATAAGCTTTGGCATTTTCTACCTGGACATTTTAGGCTCCTCATACCAACTGACCGTCCTACAATAAAAAGAGTCACCATCTTTGAAGTTGCAATTAACCTTGATCTTGGGAGGAATTCTTATACACAATGAGGGGGCAGGAAGAAATATTGTTGGTATCCACGCAATCTACTTCCCTAAGTTTGATGGGAAATGGATAAGAGCAGCTAAGGCTTGGAGATGGCAGGGTGACCAGAGGCTCAGGATGGTCAGGTTCGTGCCACCAAAACAGGCGCCAAGACCAGCAGATCTAGAAATGAAGGAGATCTAGAGCGGTAGTAGAGAAGAGAGACGGTAAGTATCGTTTGAGGCCAGGAGACAAGTGTGCCGGCAGGATACTATCTTATCCTGTCAACCTCATTCTTACAAGATTCCCCCAAGGAAAGAAACCCCTGAGGTCCTGGAAGATTGACTTTGTCAGTGTTTATATGAAGAAGTGGATCCTAATAGTCTAAGCAGAAGATAAATATTCACTGGTATGCTGCCAAGATGCCCCTATAGGAATGAAGGTCTTGTTCTACCAGCTTCTGTAAATGCTGACAGTTGCCAATCTCCGCTGTCAGCCCCCTTTGTGAAGTGCCTCAGGGTGCAGCAAATAAAGACTGATCACGGAGGTTATAAAGTCCTGATTCCCCAACCGATGACAACGCACATAGCCATCCAGCCTCAGGCTTTCCCCAGTGTCACCTGTGACTTTCCTTAGCCCGCATGGCAGCCCAATTTCCCCACTGCCCAGTTCTGCTCACTTCCCTTCTGTTCTACAGGTGCTATTTCCAAGACAACTCCCCAACAGGCTTCCTGCCAACCAATCCTCATGTCATTCCAGGCAATCTATGAGACCACTGATGGTGCCCTATCAAGTAAACTGGTGCCCTGAACCAAAACTCAAGAGACTCTGGTTCTAGTCACATGTTTGCCTGTAATCTGTTGATTGACCTCAAGCCAGTCAATAAACCACATGACCTTTATTTTTATCATCACTTTTACCAAGAAAGAAAAGAAATTGCTGTGGTTCTTAGTCTAAGACTAAGAAATAGAATACCTACACTTCAGTTCCTGAGTGGCTGTTAATTGGTTTTATGACCTTAAAAATAACACTCTTAGCATCTGGCCTCATCTCTAAGATGAAAGGTAGAGTAAATGATCTTTAGGGCTTTTTCCAGCTCTAATAGCCTGTGGATCTAAATATACAAATCCCACAATCATTATTTCTATAACATCACATTTAAGATGGCATTTTCCATTTTATGAATAACCTTGTCGTCAAGAAAAAAAAATTGTATAAGTCCTGACACACATCTCTGGTTTCATTATTTCTACTCTCTTGGTTCCTTACTGACTTTTACAAATCTTTCTTAGATATGCAGCTTTTCTCCTAGTCCTGGAAGAATAAGCAAATGATAAGGAATAAGGTGAGTGTCAAGTGTTGACATACTACTATTATAAAGCTTAGTCTCAAACACTTCATATTTTTTTCCCTTTTTCTCTTCTTTATATATAACCTCTGTTCATATATACAAAGTTCAAGTTCAAACTTTTTGTCTTGGTCTTCTTATACTATATTCATGAAATGTTCACTGCTTAAGGCTCAGAAATATTTTCAAGTTCCACCAAATTCTCTCCTTTCACTCATACCCTCTGTCCTGCCTGTCTGCTCCACCCACGTTCAGTTTGAACCCCGCTCTGGTCACTGGCACAGAGGTTACCTCAAACTATGACTTTTCCTTTCCCATCTCTCCCCTCATCTAAATGGCCCCACTCATTTTCACAAAGAAGACAAGAGATGTCAACATGCTGCAACAGCAGCAAATAGAAACGGGGTTGATGGCTGGCTGGTGTCATTCTGGACATCTCCGGAGGAACCCAAAATAGAAATGAGCTGAGTCTGTTCATGGCTTAGTGTTGCCAGAGGAGTTTTCTCAGCTAGTTTCCCAAGGCTGTATTTTCTGAGTCATCTTTTACAGCTCGCAGGCCAAAACTCATAACTCATACACTGTGTTCCCCGTCAAGACACAGTTACTGTCAGAAGGTGGTTACTCTCCAGAGGAAGACCTTCCTCGTGTCCTACTGACAGCCTGTGGACTTCATGAGATGAACAGCATGTTTCTCTCTGTATCAAAACCATACAGCCCTTCGCAATAACAGTTATCTCCTCTTCTCATTTTCATCTCTCCAAACCAATAACCTACTTAGAAATGAACCATGTTAAAAAGAAATACACATCGGCATGGTTCACAGACTCCAAGCTATGTGAGTCTGGCGTGGTTCACAGAGTTCATGGCAGAGGGAGAAAGTGGGAAAACAGTGAGGGGCCTGTGTTAATGTCTCCCAGGTGCTTCTTGTTCCTTGTTATCCTTCTGGAAAATGTTTTTTATTCCTTATTGTTCAATAAATGTCAAAGATGGTATTGGGTTTTCCCAAGAAAAACCCTGCCATTAAATTGCATTGAATCGGTGGGAGATTAAAACCCGACTCTTTTAAACTAACACATGATTTTGAGCTTTCTGCTTTCCATACACCTGGCTCATTGTCAAAGTTGTCAGCTTCTTTCCCTAGTGTTAATATCGCTAGTTAGTTATCGATAGAGTTAACTATCGCTAACCATTCCCTATTCCCACTTCCTGGGTCTTTAGACAGCTTTAAGATTAAAGTATTTGCCTTTCTTCATTTCATAGTCAGTAAACTAAGCCAGAGTTGTTGTTCTTCCTTCCCCTCTTCATTGTTTTAAAGAGTAGCTTATAATCACGAAGGCTGCAATAATCACAGGTGTCACCAAAGATGGCCATCGATCATAGGCTTTAGGGTAAGCAAGGGTGGGGCTATGCAGCTTATTAGCACACACAGATCACAACCTGTTTCACTCAGTATGTTGTTGGGCTGAGCTCGGAACACTGACACAGAAAGCAGCATTAATGCCGCAGTAAGTAGATGCTTACGACAAATAAGGACGGCTATGAAACTTCTTGGAGAGAAGGAAATGTTTACTCTGATCTGCACCAAAGCCTTTTTGTTCTTTAAATGTTGCTCACCGGGCCTGCTGACTTCGCACAGTAAGAGGCTTGGAGAGGCGATTTCTCATACTTGAGGCCCTCCAAACAGCTGGAAATGGGGACAGCAATGCCACCAAGAAATGCTGGTAAGCGGTAACTAATAAAAACCAGTATAAAAGTCCTTGCACATGGGGGAAGCTGGGTTAATCACGATGCACCTAAAGTTGAAATACACTGGCTGCAATGTTGACTTAAGTGACAGGAAAGGTGTTGCATTACAACCATGTTTGGAAATTCACACTCAGCTTCTTCGATGTATTTTTGCCACAGTATACAATATTAGGTGTCTTAAAACTTTACATTTGTTGCTTGTTGAAAAATGTGGTCTCTCAGTTATATTGAAAAGATAATGTCTGCAAGAACACAGATAATGGATGGACCAGCTTGTTCCTTAACTCTGCCGGCATAACACATTCTCAGCTCTGCAGGAGAATGGACAGCAATTCCTTCAACTACTGAGAAGAAACTGGGGTCAAGGGAACACCACCACGAGTACACTGAAGGACGCTAACAACTTCCTCCACCAGCCACCCCAACTCTGCATGAACCCACAGGGCTTAATCACGTGACAGCTCTGGTTTAAGAGGAAATTGACAAGAGAACATCATGTCAAGGAAAACTGAGAGCTATAACATTGCCAAGCACCATGTTCCCATTAGAAATGGCCACAAGGTGCTTCTTTTGATATTATTTAGGCTTTTTATCTCTTACACAATAATGATACAGTTATTTTTAGTTGATGGATAAGAGTTTCTTTTAAAAATTTGTCAACTACCTAACATGCTTATAAGCATAACATCTATATTAGTAATTCGTGGCATTTGTATATTTATGCAAGGCTTTAGAGTTTCAAATTGCATGCAAATATATTCTTACTCAATTAAAAACATTTGGTATTTTGAAAGACCTTACAATGAGCCAGGAACATAACCCACACGCAAAAACATACAACAATGAAGTAGGCGTTATCATCTCCATCCAGCCAGTGATGACAAGTAAGGCGGGAAAAGCAAAGTCACGTTCCAAGGTCATAGATGATAGATCAGACAAAAGGTTAGCAAGTGACAACAGACAAAAAGGCTTATAAAAATGTAAAGGTCAGTTACCAAGTAATTCTGAATTACCAGACATAATAAATACATAAAAGGAAAAATCTAAAGCCTCTGATAACTCAGAAGCCTCAATGATGTTAGTGTTTCAACAACTCTACCCCACCAAACATCTGAAATTAAACCCCTAATTTTAACTTCTTTCCATTTATTTCCTCTTCTTTTTCTACTAGAGGCACAGTGAGAAAAGAACTTACCAACTCTTATAATCACACACAGGGATTCTTTACCCTTTTTTGTGTTGCTGACACTTTGGCCAACTGGTAAAGTCTACAAAACACTTCTCAGGCTAATGTTTTTGATGTGGAAAAGAAAATAGATTGTATTACAACAGATACCGATCCCACTGGAACACAATTATAAAAATATCCAAAACCCGGTTATTTAATGACATGCTTCTATAGTAGATGCATTTAGTAACAAGCTCTAGCTACAGGACTCTACTGTAATGTAAAAATAATGATACATCATAAATGGTGTTTTAAGAGATCCACAACAATGTAACATGATGTAAAAATATCTGTGATTTCTATCGGTGACAAGGTCACAGACGCTGTTAATACTACTGAGGTTTGTACCATCATATATAATTGAAGAAATTGCTAAATTTCAGTTAGTGATTAATTATTAAAGAGATGGAATTTTTTACAGATCACTTGCATTCTATCCAAGGGCCTCTTGTGGTTCATGAACCTTATATTGAAAACTTCTGCCACAGTAGGAAGGAACGGGTAGGAACATCCAGAATGCACATAAAGCATTCATAGTAGCCTGAATTAGGATGGGGTTTCATCAGCCCAGACGAGAACATTGTCCTGCGCTTCTTTTCCAATTCCCCACATCCCCTAGAACAATGTTTGATAAACACGAGACAGGTGCTCAGGAATGCTTGTTACGTGACTCAGGGCTGCTCATGCCTCTCGTCTGAATCCCACACAGGGTCTCCCTTCCTGATGTGACTTCTGTCCCTCCTACTGATGACAGGTGGCCCCTCCTTAACAAAACATGCATGTGGCCTTAGCAAGAGGAGTAAGAAGGATACAGCCCCTTATCTCTGCTGACAGGTGGGAAAATTACAATAGCAAAATGGGAATAAAACAAATTAAAAACGTATCAGAGAGAATGTTTCACTTACGATAGCTTCTGCTTTGACAAATGGCTTCTCCTCCTAATGGAACACTTTATTTTGTATGACACCAAATGGCAGAAATAAATCAAAAGCATTGTTTAGTTGGGGTAAGGAAAGAAATAAACTTGAATGAATTTAAACTGTAAGTCCAAATGGTACACAGATACGGCTGATGAATGACAGCGATTTGCTCTTGGATGGTTTCATTATGCAAATTATGTTATTTGTTTTCTAGCTTCACTCCAAACAAATGATGGGGCCGGATTAAAAGCAAATCATATTCTTATCAAGTGTCTCATCAATGTGACTTAAAATATTGCAGAATTTACCATGTGCTGGCCAATTTTATATTACTCATTGATCATTTAATTTCCAACGTTGATATGACACTGTAATGTCATCACCTAAGTTTTTTCTTAAAAAATATCCTGTGCACCAGCCAGTATTATGGAAAATGAGGGCTTATAGTAGGAAGAACGAAATGAATGTGATTTTTCTAGGTTTCTTGCCATTTAAATAAGTTATTTCTTGTTTTGTACTAGTATGTTTGTATTTCCTATTATGCCTCCATAGTAACAGTGAAAAGCCAAGTATCCTTGAGTTAATGAAACACCAAACAGAAGCAATATTAAAACAGATTCTTGTCTGGAGCCAGACTTCCTTCTGCGGCAACTTGTCTCTTCCGGTTCAGGAGGATGTGTCCCCGGCTGCCTCCTTCCCTCCTGGCTCTGATTCTCCCTGACTGCGTCTCCTTGCCCTCTGCTTGTCTCTTCTCAGTTTAGGACCCCTCCACACTTTCTCTTCTCTGCTTTCCCTTGCTTCCAACGATGACTTTATGTCTAGAGGAATCTCACTGTGAGTGGCACACAGCCAGATAGGATAAAGAATCGAAAATGATACACTATGTAATTTTGCTGTGAATTAAAACTCATCCTTTGCTTGAATCTTGGTAGAAGCAAGTAGCTATCAAAAAGATACGAAAAATATAAGAGAGAAATATTTAAAATTCCACAACTCTATTCATTATTATTTTTTCCTCTAAGGACTGGGAAAAGACTCTAACTTAGCACTAAAATAGCTCATATTTCAACTATTTAAGAGTCATTTTAGGAGTAAAATCTTTATGCTCTCGAATCTCCATATGCTGGCTCCTCCCCCATACGTTGTCGTCCCAAGACAGAAAACAATGTCTTCTTACAAATCTGAGCGATATTACTGCCAGCCTAGAAAGCAACAACAACAACAACAAAAATAGACCAAGGCAATACGTTTTCAGGACTAAAAGGAAGTTATATCTTCTTGATCTGTTTACTATTCTGTTCAAATCACTAAGTATTTATTGATTTGTGATGTGAAAAGTTTTTGAGGACTATGAAATCATTGGCAATGGCTGTACCTAAGGAATAAGTAGAAAGAGTGATGGTCTTCACCCTAAGGATTGTGGTAAGACTTTTGAGCAAGAAAATTATATGGCCTTAGCTCCACTTGAAGATGATGACGATGAAGATGATGATGATTTTGAGACAGAGTCTCACTCTGTCACCCTGGGGAGAATGCAGTGTCCTCATAGCTCACAGCAACCTCAAACTCTTGGGCTCAAAAGGTCCTTTTGCCTCCGCCTCCTGAGTAGCTGGGACTACAGGTGTCTTCCACTGCGCCAGGCTAATTTTTGTATTTTTAGTAGAGACGGGTCTCACTCTTGCTCAGGCTGGTCTAGAACTCCTGAGCTCAGGTGATCCTCCCACTTAGACTCCCAGAGGGCTAGGAATACAGGTGTGAGCCACCATGTCCAACCCATTTTATGATTGTTAAAAAGGAAGAATTGGAAGAAAATAAATTTTAAAGAATGGGAAACAACCTAAGAGCCCTTTTTTTGTTGTTTGATATTCACTCTGCCTTTGAAGTTTGTAACATCTTGTGAACAAGAACCACATCATTCATATCTATGTTCCATACCTATATCCAATCAATTTCCATATATGTATAAATATCAAAGAATCACTCAATATTAGTGTTAGGCCAACTAGTTCAAACCTCATTTTAAAGAACTTAACCTTGAGGTTAAAACTGTTTGTTTTGTTCAAGGTCACATAGCCAGTGGTTTTTATTGAGATTAAATTTCACATTTATTGACTTCATTTCAAGTGACTGTTCCAATATTTTATGGATGATGGAGCCAGGCATACCGCTAGGCCTAGAGTAAATGCTTACAAATTTTTAGTTTTTGTCTAATTCTGAAACATTTACTAAGACAGTGTGTTTTGATTCCTTCTTAATATTAAAACTAGGAGTCACCCTTTAAATATGCCCTGTATTTTAAAATTCAAAGAACTTTCTAAAAGAGGAAAACAAATTATTCAGAATGTTTAAATAAAACCTAATTAACCAATTCAAATATGATTACCCTATAAAACCACTAATATATTGCTCTAGCATCTAATGAAAAGGCTTATGAAATATTAAGGAAATATTTCTACTTTTTTAATCATTAAATTATTTGGAGAATTCATAGAGAGTGAAAGATTATTCTAATTCCAAAATAAGAAAACTTATTTAATATATTCAAGAAGATTTACAGGTAATTTGGGGGTAAATCATTTATTATGGACTTTTCTGATTATGGCAAAGTTAGCTCTTCTTTCTCTCCAAACTCTACTCATATAAAAGTGAAGAGAATGGGTATAAACCCATGAAAAAAAAAGACACAGGTTCAGAGATATCAGTAGATGAAAGATGTTGATATAATTCTGTCAGATAAAGTGCAGATTGATGAGTAGCAATTAGCAAAGAAGAGAAAGCTGAAAGTTTCTCACAGTTCAGAGCCTTGAAACAATTCAGTAACTGGAGCCACCAGGTAACTTGAACTCTTAAGATGGGCAGGGGTTGAAGTTGATAATTAGAGTACTGGCTAAAAATCACTATAAGTATAAAAATTAGTTGCACGCCTATATCTCCTTCTCAAACCCACAGTGCTGCTTTATTTCCTATTCTGGAAGGAAACAGGAGACCCAGTCTCAGGAGAGAGAGAGTTGGAGCAGCTCTGGACTCTGGATTAGTAGGTTAAGGGTGGGAGTGGAATCCCTGCCAGAAACAAGGTAACTAAGTGATAATCCACATACTGACTTGGCCCAAGAGCTGGCAGTCAGGCCCCTATGTTTCAGAGAGAAGAAAGCTGGAGAAAGTGTCCAAAGAAAGAGCTCAAATAGTCACTTCCTCCAGGGCACAAAATAGCCCAAACCACTATGCACACGTATATGTAGTACTTCTAACTCACTTTTAATATCTCACTTATAAATTTATAAATGTGATGAGTAACCAAGCATCATCAAACATTCTTAAGAGGCCTCCCCCAGCTTTTCTTTTTACATATCACCCACTTGTTGGTATCTGCAATGTCCCATCTACCTTCACTCACTACACGATAATTCTCAAGGGCAGGGATCTGTGTCTTTCTCTAACACCTATAATAATTCTTGGTATTTCATAATTCTACAGTAAATGCTGGTGAATGAATGCATGAATAAGAAAAAGGCCTTTGAAATTAAAAAGATACTAGCACAATATAAAACTGTAATAGACATGCCGAAAGATAAATTTGAGAAAATTACCCAGAAAATAGAATGAAAGGAGAAACAAAGGAGAAAACATTGGAAGAAATAATACAAGAATATGTTCCAAAATGAAGTGTGAGTTTCCAGATATAAAAAACCCAAGCAGGGCCCAGAAAAATAATTGAGAAAGACCTAAGCCATAGCGCAGCATGGCGAGGAGAAAGGAGAAAGATTATATTATAATATAATATTATATTATATTTTCTTTCTCCTTATTATATTAAGGAGAAAGATTCTGAAAGCTTCAAAAAGAAAAACAATTATACACAAAAATTAGGAACCCAAGAATCATTAGACTCTCAGTAGCAACACTGGATGTAGAAATAATAGGAGAGTGGCTTGAAATTTCAGCAAGAAATTTTTTTTTACTTAAAATTCAATATCCAGCAAAACTGCTAATAAAATGTGACAATATAATGCACCAAAGTCCCAGATATTCAAGTCCCCCCAAATGTTATTTCCACTAACACCTTTCTCTGGAAGTTACTGAAGAATGTGCTCCCCTAAATGAGGCGTAAACTAAGAAACAGTTCTCGAGAAATCCAGTAGTCCTACAAAGAAAAAGGTAAAGAGAATTTCCAGAAAAAGTGAAAATAAGTGACCTCAACAATAGCTATGGAGCAGGCTTACGATGTAGCTAGCGAAGATTAAAGAGAAAGTGGAGACGTTTCCAGGAGAGATTTTTCAAGAAGAAAAAAAAGAACCACATGGAGAACATTTCTATAGTGCTTGTACAAAGCATATGACTGATTTATTAATAAGTAAAAAGAATTTTAGGGAAGGACATTAAAATAAGATTATTTTAACTCCAGGAAAAACAAAAGCTATAATATAGTAAAAAGAAAATGTTGTTACATACAGTATACTACGGTGCAATAGTAAAAAATAAAATATAACTATTTAACTATAGATGAGCCCTGTAGTATATTTTTAAATATAACATAATTTTAAAATTCCTGAACATAAATGGAAATTATGATATAAATGTATCAGGAGGGTGGAGAAGCCAGTACAGGGGTACAGGGGTAGTGTAAGAAAGCAAAACCCTCAAAACAAGAAGTCAATAAATAAAACCTACAGTTTAAAATCAAGAAGTCACAATAGAAGCATTTTATTTAGAAACGTTGAGGCAACACTGGAAGTGTTGAACGTACAACTAAAAGAAGTTGAAAGTGGTGGCCTCTGGAAAGTGAAAAAAAGTCAGGGAAGTTTTATTGTAAGTTTTGTATCACCATTTGACTTTCTAAATTACGTACAATTACTATTTTAAGGAGCATAATGTGTATTGTGAGCCTTATTGCATGTGGTATTACTACAAATATAACCTCCATTCTTATTAGGTACTGTACTTGATCTTAGCCAAAACCGAGAAGTGACGCTCCATTGATGCTGGGATTATAATCAATATGCACATTCGTTCATATAAAGTAAATTAACCCCAGCTCAATGTGGATAATATTTACTACTATTAAAAAACCACTATATTTGGCCTAACATAGGAAAAAGATTAGAACCTCTAATTCTGTAGTTTCAAAACATTAAAGCTTTTCTGTGGATAGATTTTCGGAGTCCAGACATAAAGAGATGTGGCAAAGCTGATTAAGCTATGAAGTAACAGGTGGATGGAAAGAAAACCAAGGGAACAGTTTTTCAAGTAAGCGCTCTAGTCCGTGTTTGCAGGTGGTGTATGAAACAAGACACATCTACCCAGAAGAACAACACTGGTGCAGGAAGTTTGAGTAGAAACTTGGCCATCAATCAATTGGATATAGAAAGTGAGATAGTGAAGAGAGCATGAACCTATTCTTCTTGAATAACAACAAAGTAGGTAGTAGGGTCATTCCCTGGGGAAAGGAACTTGAGAGAAAGAACATTCTATTTTAAGAATGTTTGGAAAGTCTAGTACTGACTTAGCCCTACAGGTCAGAGCTCAGAAAGAAGATCTGGACTGACACCAGAGTTTTGAAGCCATTCATGTAAATGTGGTTATTAAACTCCTGTACTCCTCAAAGGGCCACAGACATGAATACAGGACAGTGCAGAGAGTTACAAGAAAGAGGGACGAAGAGGGAATTTTCAGGAATACTAGTAATGAAAGGGCGGGAGAAAGAGGACCATGAAACACAAGCAGGAGAGAGAAAGGAAAAGGAAATACCAAGAGAATATGGCTGGTCCGACAGCAGCCAGGAGCAAGAAACGCTCAGGAATAAGAGAGGAATCTGCAGCCTTGAATGGCATTTGAAAGATCAAATACGGATGAGTCACTACTGAGCTTGGGAGGAGTGATTCTGGGGGCCTCTCGGAACGGAAGCCCTCCTGCCTTGGGGTGGGGAGTGAGTGCGATGGGGAAGGGTGACCGGGGATAGATGACTCTACAAATGAGAAGAGTGTAGGGGCCAAGGGGAAACTTTCAAGCCGCCCTCTGAAGCTTCGCTGAAAAGGCAGCTGACGAAAGGCAGATTAATGGGAGAAAAGGCATACATACCAATTTCCATTAGCACGCATGGGGAACAGGGGTCACACAATCATTACCCCCCCCAGACAGTGAGGTACAGCTGCTTCCACACTCTTCTCAACAGCAAAAGGGGAGATGGGAAGTGTGGGTGACTTTAAGGGGGTAGTCAGTAATTTTTAGGGGGATCCAAAGGGCTTGAAGAACATACAGTGGCCTGGGATGAAATCTGTGGGCCCACACAGCAGGTGGTGGTCTGAGACTGAGGTCTGTCCAGGTGTGCTCAGACTTCCTCCTGCAACACGAGGTCAGTTACTGAAAACTCGGCGGAGGGACCACAGCCAGCTGTTTTTTTCCTTTGGCAGGTTTAGATTTAGGCAGATAAGGGGACTTCCAAAAACAACTTCATCCTGTGCTTTGGGAGAAGCAGAGGATCGGCAGGGGTGGGGGACCGCTTCTTATTCAATTCAGCATGTCCAAGTCCCATATTTGGGGATATCTGTTTCTGAGCCCCAACATGAGGAAGAGGCACTTTGGGCAATTGTGGGAAGAAAAAGCATTAACGCTACACAAACAAAACATTAAACTCTTGTCTGCGTGACTGGGCACCTGCATCCTTGCTACCTATTCACTAGGTTTGCCCTTTCAATAGAACTAGTCCCATTCTCAGAAATCTCAGAGGTTGTCCGATGTTTTCATCCAAACCAAAATGACCACCCACCCAGTACTCACCAGATGCCAACTTCTGGTAGTGTTCCTGCTAGAGACCCCTGCTGACAGAGTTCTTGTTTACACTTGGCCTCTCTCCTGACACTGGCACACGTTAAGTGTGAGCTCACCCCACTATGTTTGACCCCTGATTGTGATTGCTGGCTGACGGGTCCACCACTTGGCATTCCCCAGACAATCCTCCTTCCCCACTGACCAGAGCCCCCCACCGGGCATCCACCATGCTTCAACACAAGGGCAATAATGATTGCCACTATTTAGAGCCAGAAACCATACTACATACTTGCTAAGCATAATCTAATTTCGCCCTCACAACAACTTTATTATTCCTTTTATTTTCAGATGAGCAAATAGATGTTTTAAGAAATTTGCCCAAGGTCATTTTCTTAAGTAGTACATCTAGAATTTGAACGTAGGTTTGTCTGACTTTAGGGCCCTATCTATGATGCCATAAATTAAAATAGACCTCATGGATGCATGCTACATCCTAATAAAGCCAGGCCCCCTTGAGTAAAAAGATCCTGGCCTGTTGTTCAAGGTCACTGACACCTAATAGCTCCCTTATAGTTATGGAGCCATACAGCAAACAGACAAAAAACCCAGCTCCCATTCTGAAAGACTTTTTAATTTAGCTAAGGGGATAAAACAAGTAGATTTGAAAAAGCAATGAACAATATAAAGTAGCATACCCTTAAGAATCAAATGACTGGTACAGATTAGAAATGCAGTTAGGAGGTGAGAGAAAGGAGAGATTACATCAAACCAAGAGGATCAGACGAAGCTCCAGAGGAAAATCCGGAGCTAGACCTTGAAAAATGGCTCCAATTTTAACAGGAAGGGAAGAGGGCAGAGGATATGAAACCAATCTGTGGATATGAAATTGAGACTGAAATGCTGGTGATGGCAAGGGCAGGAAATGAGCAGGGCACTACCATCTGATCTGGGCAGAGGCCATTTTTCTTAGCATGTAAACAGCCACAACCAAGCTGGGAAGTTATCTTTCCCGAGCTCCATTAAAAACCTCTAGCCTGATGATGGTTTTATTTTCTTCTGAGTTAATAAAAATCTTTCTTTCTGTGAGATACCATTCCGACCTACCATTAACCAAACCTCAGTGCAAGTTATTTCAGGATGTTGACTTCTCATATTTTCTGATATGACTCATGCAGTGGCAGCTTGAAGAAATAGAGTCAAAACCTCTGCTCAGGGCAACAAAGAAATGCTGAATTAATCCTTTTATGTCTACATAGCTGCCAAAATTTTATGAGATAATGAAATATACATATGCACGTTTATATATGTTATGAGCCAGATGAGGTCATTCTATTTTGTAGTTAATGCAAAGTCAAAAAAAATTTTTTTTACATTTTGAACTGCTTTCTTTACTAAATCTTCCAGTTTGATAAATGAGAAGAGGATTTCAGAAAATTGTCTTATAAATGAAAATCTCTCCTTTTAGAAGGAGGCATTATTATCTCCTGGCTGTTATAAATTACAAAAGTAATAATTATTGTGTTTATTTTTTAAATGATTAAATAATGAGGATGGTGTCTTTGCTTCAGCTTTTGTTGTTCCAGTTTAGTCAAAATGATACACAAGAAAATATCTGACTTGAGAGTAAAGGACTCAGGAACACGAAGAGAATGATCGTGTGATATTTACAGCATCCAATACACTCCATCATCGTCTAAGTATCATTTGGGGCACTGGTGAGTAAAGTAACTGACTACATGGAGTAGCCTCCAGTGTGCAGACCTTTCCATGCACAGCTTGGGGTTTCTAAAGAGGGCTAAATTTTTGACTGACTGTCTGGAAACTCGGATGAGTGATTAGCCTCGGCACTCCTCGTTTGCATATAATGTTGCCATCAGCTCTACTCCATTTGCAGTCCAATATCCACTGCTAATTGTCAGGCATCGAATACTTGTGTGCTTAAATCTAGTGCGCAAATATTTGTGCCCAGAAAATAATGAGCTGTATTTTAATTGATTTGAAAAAATAAATGATAAAACCAAAAGACCTTGCAAAGGAGAAGCGATTCCACATATTAATAGAAGATATTAAGGAGATTACATTTTTGCTTTTATCTATATTCCTTTCAATGTTCCCCCACAGCAACACTCTACAAGCCTTCAGTAAATGAATGTTGGATTGATTTTGCAAATAGAAACATCCAACTGCCTAACTCTCGCCCATGGAGCATGGCTGGGTACCGCAGGTTTCCAGCAGAGGCCAAATTTGTTCATTTGTAAATGGCTTTATATATAACTATGGCAGGTTTCCAATGGCCTGGATTAATATTCATAGTGGTTACCATGCTTTGACTATAGGAAGAAAACATTTGAGTCTTTTTATTTATGATCTGAGTGGTCGGAGAAGGTCAGAGAAATGGTGAAGAGAAGATGGGGAATTTCCCCCTCGGCCCCCAGTGTGACACCTGTGGAGGGAAAGGTGATGGTGACAGGTGACTTCATGGAAGACGATGTCAGAGTCTGATCATGACTGTGGATGCTCTAGGGAAGTGTTCCCCAACATTTTTGGCACCAGGTTACTGATTTCATGGAAGACAATTTTTCCACGGACCAGAGGTGGAGGGTGGTTTCAGGATGACACAAGGCTTTATATTTATTGTGCACTTTATTTCTTTTTTCGTTTGTTTCGTTTTCCACATTTCCACTACATTTTAAAAATTTTTAAATTAAAATCATAACTGTATACATTTATGGGATACAATGTGATGATTTGATATTCTTTTTTTTTTTTTAACACATTTGGGCTACTGTAACAAAATTCTATAGACTGAGTATCTTTTAATTATTAAATCATAGCTGCGTACATTAGTGCAGTCAAGGGGTACAATATGCAGGTCTCACACACAATCTGAGATATTTTCATCTAACTGTTTAACACAGCCTTCATGGCATTTTCTTAGTTACTGTATGGAGGCATTTGTACACTGCATTCAGTAAGTTCCGCCTGTGCCCTTCCAAGATGCACTGTAGATGTGGCCCCACCAATTACCTCCTTCAATCCCAACCTTCCCCCTTCCCTCCCTTCCCATAATCTTGTGCTACAGTTGGGTTATAGTCTTAATATGGAACCTTTAAATTAGCTTCATAGTAGGGCTGAGTACATTGGATATTTTTTCTTCCATTCTTGAGATGCTTCGCTAAGAAGAATGTGTTCCAGCTCCATCCATGTAAGCATGAAAGATGTAAAGTCTCCATCTTTCTTTAAGGCTGCATAATATTCCCTGGTGTACATATACCAAAGTTTATTAATCCATTCGTGGGTCGATGGGCACTTGGGCTTCTTCCATGACTTAGCAATTATGAATTGGGCTGCAATAAACATTTTAGTACAGATGTCTTTGTTGTAGTGTG